>CM055442.1:11918944-12107876 GCA_029228465.1 Salix viminalis
GTGACAATGGATAAGGCCTTTTGAATTATGCGTCGTGAAGAATGGACCCTCTCCAACAAGCAAGAAGAGATCTATAGTAACTTCTCACTCATTGTCAGTTGCATCCTCGGATGGAGCACTTCCTCCATCTGCATATGAAGAAAGAGACGGTAGGTTAACTTGAGTCCACTCGAATTGTTTTTTTGTTTTCTTTTTTAATTTTATCTTTCAGCACTAGGTTGATTGAGATTTAAGACTTAATTTGTTATGTAAAAAGATTGCTTACACTAGAATGTTACGTAAAAATAATCCACCTCAATTTCTTTGATATTCATCTGATTACAAGAACACAGATAGAACAGTTAATCCTAAATTGAAGAGAAAATATATAATGATCCAATGCAATTAACCCCATGCATTTTAATCCACAAAATCATATAAAAAACATATGATGAATTCTACTGTGATTCCTTTGGCATCAAACACAAATGAATTGACACAAGGTGCTGCTAAGAGCTTCATGATTTTATCTATGCTTGTGATATTGTTCAAGTTGCTGTTTAGTGGAGGAGAGAGACTTTTTGGTAAGGTTATATTCATATAGACAAGATTTATTCCAAGCGATTTAAGGAAATCCGTGTTTGTTTTGCATTCGGATTTGCAAAAGCAACCTGCCCTAAAATAAAAACCGTGTAATAATACGTGCGTAGCATGTGTATATTTTGCTCAAGTATTTCAACAACACAAAATTAATAAATTTTTACCAACATTATGATAGCTTGTAGAAACCAGGAAAAACCAAGGAAATGTATGGATTCATGGTTGCTAGCGCAGCTGCTGGAGCATCGACTCGAGTGTCTGGAACCTCTGGAGAGGTTGGACCCGCCAGCTCAGTCGCGAGCTCGGCCGACTCCGCCGCCGCGAGCTCCACCGACTTCGCCGCCGCGAGCCCCACCGACTCCGCTGCCACAGGATCGGCCACCTCTTCTTATGCCAAATCGGTTGACCCAACAGCATGAAATACCGATACTGATGCAAGATCTGGCTACTATGGGGGGGCCGAAACTGTGGCGGACCCTCTATGCTGCTAAGAGAGAGGAGAAGTCAGGAATGTTGTGTGTGTGTGCACATTTATATATATATATATATATATATATATATATATATATATATATATATATATATATATATATATATATATATAGCTTGGAATAATGATAACTTTTTAAAAGTTGAAGGTTATTAATATATGTTAGATAGGTTATTAATATTGTGTTTAGTTTGGTGGTTGAACCTGTTTTTATGTTTAAATTTAAATTTAATTTATTTTTTATGTTTTTAAATTGTTATGATATATGGATATAACAATATATTATTGTGATAAAAAAATATAAAAATATTGGATATGAAAAGTTGTTTTTTAAAAATAATTTAAAATAACAATAATATTTTTTTTAAACAACTTTTCAAGTCACTCCCACTAGGTAATAAAAAAGCACAGTAATGATTACCTTTTCCAAGATTCCACTCCAGATTTTTCATAGTTCTCAAATCCAATGAGAATATTCATCCACCTTTTCACCTTCGCATCGTCCCTGCACTTTTCTTCTTCTTCATCCTTATCAAAGACAATTGTGTACATCCCTCTTTGATCATCTATCTTTGATTGTTTGGCATCATAAGAAACTGGAAAAACAGTGTCCGGTCTCATCTCAGTCATGAATCCGACCATACTGAGAAGTTCATGAAAGCACCAAGTTAAAGATGCATAATCTCTTGAAAATATAAAAACTGACAGTCCTGATTCCTCAATGGCCTTTAAGAGTCTTGATCTAATTGTCATTACTTTCTCTAGTTTCTTGTCGCCTGGGATAGTGCCTCTTATGGCTAGAGCTGTACTTAAATGGGTGAAAGCATTACTAGTGTCTGCGCCTCTAATTGAAGGGAAAAATATCCTTTTATAGTGATAAGAACAAGAAGATTGTGATGACTGAGGAGTATGCAGAGAATATAACAAAAAGACACCACAATTCTTCACCTTTACTCGCTCGGAGGAATGAAACGACAACTCAAAGTTGCTAAACGATTCACCCTGCCATTCTTTTAGCTCTTTAAGGTAATCAAAAGATAGATAGAATAACCAAAGATGATCTGACAAAACTTGGATAGAGTTACAACTAATACCCATTGGCGAAGGATAATTCTCTCTTCCATTTGCCTTGAAATGACAAAAAAGAGAAGGATTTTCACCAGATGCATTGAATGCAACACATGCAACAAACCCCATGCTCCAACTATGCACATCGACGCTAATTGAAGATCCCTTCTTTTGATGGTGAAAACAGCCTGCAATTTCATTTCCAGGAACAATGATACCAAATCCAGGTCTTGGATTGGACAAACCCTGTGCCATGAAAAAACAAAATATTAGATAGATAGAGGGAGAGGGAGAGAGATATAAAAAAGTTGGGGTATGATTAAGAGAAGACCTGAAGGTATCTAGCAAGCATGGTGAACCCCATGCTATCTTGGTCATTATGCTTGTACAAATCCCTGCAGTTAAGACATGAGAACTCTGACCTTTTGGAACTGCTTAGCTTTATCGGATCTGGTATTTTTCTTAGGCGTATGCAACCATTCAAATTTACTATTTGAACTTTTGATGGAACCTCGAGCAATGATTCAAGCATCCTACAATCCTCCAAGACAAGCATTTCAAGCCTAGAAAGCTTATTTATGCTTCTAGGCAGGCTAACAAAGTTATTTCGACTAAGATCTAAGGACATCAATGAAGATAAGCCGCCAATATCTTGAGGAAGTGCCCCTTCTTTTAGATGGCAAGCACGTAAACCGAGTATTTCTAAAGAGCACAGACCCGACAAAGAAGGCAACACAACTATTCTTTTGCATCCATCCAAACATAACACTTTAAGATTCTTTAAAAGAGAAATGGATGCTGGCAGTTGTTCTATTGAAGTTCCACTTAAATCAAACTCCTCCAAACTTCCAGCTTCCCCAAAATTCTCTGGTATATATTTAAGTCTAGAGCAGCCAGACAAATCAAGTTTTTTAAGTAATTTCAAACAACCTATGCTTTTTGGAATCCTTGTAAGGTTCTTGCAGTTGTTCATACTCAATAGACCTAAGCCAATCAAATGATGAATTGATGAAGATAGTTCAGTAATACCAGTCTCATCCAAACGAAGCACCATCAATTTGTTCATGTTTCCTACTATATCTGGAAACTTCTCAAGTTTGGAGCAGCCATCAAGAATGAAAACTTTAAGTGATTCCATTTCAAGGTTGCTTGGGAGAGTCGTAACATTTCTGCAGTTCACAAGATTCACATATTGAAGCTTCTTGTGATGTCCAAGCGATGGGTGTACCTCATACAAACTTGTACAACCTTCAAGAATTAGACGCTTGAGATTTGGAATGCTAGTAAAATCTGGAGTCCTGACCAGGCTTAGTGAGTTGCTGAGATCGATCATTTCCAATTTAAGTGCCCTCTGCAATCAGGTAGCAAGGGAAGAAATATGGATATTACTATCATAAATATATAGGAAAACGAGAAAAAAATACAAAGGCCCTTAAATTAGTTGATCTCACCTTATGCCCATACCATAATTGCTCAATACTACTGTTAGGCATGTGAAGTTCAACTAGCTCATCCACTTGTAAAAAAGTTGGCAATGATTTTGAAGGGTAAAAATGCCATTCAAGAAATCGTAACATATTGGAAAGATCTTGAGGTCCTTCAGAAAGCAGCACGTTGTTGATTTTGAGCAATCTTAGCTTTCTCATTTTAGAGAAGACTTGCATGTTCCAGTGTGCCTCTGTTATTCCAGGCATGTCCAAGAAAATGGCTTCTATTTTTTCTTTTCCCTGTCATCCAAAAGGGAATATAAGTAAGCATCAAATACTAAGCACAGAAGAAGCATAAATTAAAATATACTTTATGAAATTTTATGGATAATGTTCTCTATCAGCTACTCACTGTGTTGTCCATCAATGCAAGGCAGACATCCTCGTATCTCCACAATCTACTGCGTCCTCCAGGCTCATCAGTCGATTCACGACGAACAATATCCTTACCCATTTTCTGTAATAAATTATGCATCCAAACTTGATCCCGAGAGACACTTATGAGAGATTTCTCAATAAGAACTTGAGTTCCAATTTTTGCATAGAATCCACAACCGTTAAGTATCCTTATTATTCGATCATTTTTAAACCCCTTCAAGAAACAGGCAATGTCTAAAAATTTTTTCTTCTCTAATTCATGGAGGCCATCAAAACTAATATGAAGAACATCATTAATTTTGTGATTAGGAATCTCATTTAGTCTATCAATCGCACTTCCCCAATCATGGATATCTCTTCCATGCAAAAACGAACCTATAACTTGAAGAGCCAGTGGAAGGCCATTAGCATAACCCACAACTTGCTTGGATAGTTCCACGAAATCTTCTGCAGGCTGGTAATTTTTGAAAGCTTTCTGGCTAAATAACATAAGAGCATCATCGTCATTCAATTTCTCAGCCTCATAAATTCTAGCATCATCATATCTAGTCAACACATTTTTATCTCTACTTGTTATGATAATTCTACTCCCTAGACCAAACCATCCACGCTCTGCGGCCAAGAACTCTAGTTGGTTTTGGTCATCTACATCATCAAGGATAAGAAGAATCTTTTTAAGTCGTAACCTCCTCCTTATCATATCAAGACCTCTAGAAGAATCGCATACAGTGGCACGTTCCATTAAGATTTCAGAAAGAAGTTGTTCTTGTAAACGACGTGGTCCATCTTTCTCGGCAAAAACTTCTCTGACATTTGCTAAGAAGCAGCTGCCTTCAAATTGCCAACGAATCCTATCATATACTACCCTTGCAAAAGTCGTCTTACCAATGCCACCCATTCCACAAAACCCTATGAAGATTGCTTTGCTAACTTCTTCACCTATATAACCATTTAATACCTCTAGACGAGAATCTATTCCAACTAGATTTCTGCTAATTGTTGGCAAAGTGATACTTAGTTTGTATAGTATATATTCAACAATGATTTTAATTGATTCCGACTCATTCCTGCATGAGAGGGGTAAAACATTGATCATTAGACCATCTTTGATAAAATAATCATAGGTTTTTTTCATTTCTGATTGAAACAACACATGGAATAACAAATAATCTTCATTTGTGGATAGATAGCTTACCTATTTCGTATGTCCCAACCAGATAGATTAGCCACCGTAGCGAGACAATGTTTCCAATTCCGGACCTTCTCCAAATTTTCCTTGAAATTTTGTTCATGCTCAACGAAGGCTTCCTCATATTTCCTTTTACGCTCGGCTACCTCTGAGGGGTCCACATCATAAAAAACGGGTAGAACAGTTTGCCCCATCTCTTTCATGCACTGAACAATCTTGACAAGTTCATCCAAGCACCATGGTGAAGAAGCGTAATCTCTTGAAAATACAACGACTGAAAACCTTGATTCCTCGATGGCCTTCCAGAGAGCAGGTTCGATGGTCTTTCCTCTCTCCAGCTCCCTATCATCCATGTATACGTCGATGCCTCTCTGTGCCAGGTTAGAATATAGATGACTAGTAAAGTTGTTCCTGGTGTCTTTACCTCTAAAACTAAGGAACACATCATATATATATTCTGGAGGAGAAGAAGAAGGAGACGAGGTTATTCCTTGCAGGCTGGTGGAAGCCATGAAAATCCCTATAGCAATAAATTAGTACCGACCCCTTGATCAAGTATCAACTAGCTAGCTTGGTTCAGCAATTGCTTTCCACCTGAGCCTGTGTTTAAACATGAAACAGAAGGTGAGAGCAAGAAATTAATTTGGGAATTAAATCTACCAATTAGCAGTTTCAAGCTGGAACATGTACAATTCTAGTTAGAAATCAGAAAACACCCACAAGTATTACACGAATCTAGACGAAACAAGCCGTGTGGTAAGTGGGTGTTGAATAAAGAGGCATAAGATCTAGCCAAGCCCAATATTTCTTCTCAATTTTGCTCCTGTGTTTAAACACGAAACAGAAGGTAAGAGCAGGAAATTAGAAATTTAAATCACTCAGTAGCAATTTCGAGCTGGAACATTATAGATTTTAGTTGGAAATCAGAAAAACACCAAATTTCTCAATAAGAACTTGAGTTCCAATTTTTGCATAGAATCCACAACCGTTAAGTATCCTTATTATTCGATCATTTTTAAACCCCTTCAAGAAACAGGCAATGTCTAAAAATATTTTCTTCTCTAATTCATGGAGGCCATCAAAACTAATATGAAGAACATCATTAATTTTGTGATTAGGAATCTCATTTAGTCTATCAATCGCACTTCCCCAATCATGGATATCTCTTCCATGCAAAAACGAACCTATAACTTCAAGAGCCAGTGGAAGGCCATTAGCATAACCCACAACTTGCTTGGATTGTTCCATGAAATCTTTTACAGGCTGGTAATTTTTGAAAGCTTTCTGGCTAAATAACATGAGAGCATCATCGTCATTCAATTTCTCAGCCTCATAAATTCTAGCATCATCATATCTAGAAAACACTTTTTTATCTCTGCTTGTTATGATAATTCTACTCCCTGGACCAAACCATCCACGCTCCGCGGCCAAGAATTCTAGTTGTTTTTGGTCATCTACATCATCAAGGATAAGAAGAATCTTTTTAAGTCGCAACCTCCTCCTTATCATATCAGTACCTCTAGAAGAATCCCATACAGTGGCACGCTCCATTAAGATTTCAGAAAGAAGTTGTTCCTGTAAACGACGTGGTCCATCTTTCTCAGCAAAAACTTCTCTAACATTTGCTAAGAAGCAGCTGCATTTAAATTGCCAACTAATCATGTCATATAGTACCCTTGCAACAGTCGTCTTACCAATGCCACCCATTCCACAAACCCCTATGAAGATTGCTTCGCCAACTTCTTCGCGTATATAACCATTTAATACCTCTAGACGAGAATCTATTCCAACTAGATTTTTGCTAATTGTTGGCATAGTGATGCTTAGTTTGTACAGTATATATTCAACAATGATTTTAATTGATTCAAACTCATTCCTGCATAAGAGAGGTAAAACATTGATCATGAAGTGTGGAAAAATCATTAGACCATCTTTGATAAAATAATATGGATAGCTAATAATTAGTATATTATTTTTATATTTAACCATAGGTTTCACTCATTTATAATCCAAAAGAAATCAAGTCATGTCCGTACATCCCATCAAGACAGATTGGCCACTGTAGGGAAACAATCGTAAGTTTTATTTCATTTATGATTGAAACAACACATGGAATAACAAATAATCTTCATCTGTGGATAGATAGCTTACCTATTTCGTACGTCCCAGCCAGATAGATTAGCCACCGTAGTGAGACAATCTTTCCAGCTCCGGACCTTCTCCAAATTTTCATTGAAATTCTTTTCATGCTGAACGAAGGCTTTCTCATATCTCCCTTTCTGCTCGGCTACCTCTGAAGGGTCCACATCATAAAAAATTGGCAGAACAGTGTTCCACATCTTTTTCATGCACTGAACAATCTTGACAAGTTCGTCCAAGCACCATGGTGAGGAAGCGTAATTTCTTGAAAATACAACGACTGAAAACCTTGATTCCTCGATGGCCTTCCAGAGAGCAGGTTCGATTGTCTTTCCTCTCTCAAGCTCCCTATCATCCATGTATACATCGATGCCTCTCTGTACCAGATTAGAATATAGATGACTAGTAAAGTTGTTCCTGGTGTCTTGGCCTCTAAAACTAAGGAACACATCATATATATATTCTGGAGGAGAAGAAGAAGGAGACGAGGTTATTCCTTGCAGGCTGGTGGAAGCCATGAAAATCCCTGTAGCAATAAATTCGAAACAGAAGGTAAGATCAGGAAATTAGAAATTTAAATCACTCAGGAAATTAGAAAAACACCAAATTTCTACAAGTAAAACACGAATCTAGACGGAACAAACCGTGCGGTAAGCGTTGACTAACGAGGCACAAGATCTAGTCAAGCTCAATATTTAATTTGTCTTCATCTGGTAACGCGTGGCGGTAGTCAAGTTCAAAGCCTTCATCGAATTTCTTCCGGTTTCTTTAAATAAAAAACGCGTGGCACCTTTCCTGTCAAATGTCGGGGTGAGGCCACATGTTTTGACTCTTTATTATCTATAAAAAGAAAACACCACAAAATCTGGTGTTTTCATTGTAATTTAACATTAACATTAAAAAACAATATTTTTAACTCTTAATTTTATCACATATATTACATTTAAATTATTATTTTTACAAAGTTATTCCAAATTCATGATCAACCCAATTAGAGTTTTTGTTTTGCATTTTCATATTTTATTTTATTTTATCTTTCAATATTGGATTGATTGAGAATTAAACTTTGTGATTTATTTTTATTTGATTTCTATTAGATTATCATCTTATTACTTGGATCATTGGTATGGTAGATTAACCTGAGTCCACTCTGGTGTTTAAGACTCGTAATTTGTTTTATTTTTTTATATTGGGTTATCTTAGTCTCATAATTTAGATCAAATATTTAGTAGGTTAGTTGATTCGGATAATTTTTTTCTTTTTTTAATTGAATTTATTTTCTATATTATCTTCAACATTGATTTGTTGAAAAATAGGCTTTAAATTGTATTTTTATTTTTTTATGGGGTTATCATCATTCTATGACGTGACATATAGATTGACATGTTAAATCGAGTTGATTTTCAGTATATTGTTGCTTCAATATTTATCAAAACATCCCATCTTAAGTATTTTAACATTTTTTATTTGACCTATAATATAGCCTGAGATAATAATCTAGTATGTATTGCTTTTTCTCACATTTTATTATGGATTTACTTATCAACATTTTTAGTTTTTTTCCATTTTGTTCTCCGAACTTTTTTTTTCCAAATTGCATCCATGTTAGGTTAAATTAAAGGATAATTGAATCAAATTTAATAACTAAGTATAAAATTAAAAGACATGTGACAGAAGTGTAAAAGGTGTCATAAATAGGCGAGGATTAAAAATTATCACAAAAAGTTCACTTTAGTCCTTAAACTTTATTTGTTATACCCGTTTAGTCCCTCAATATTTTTTCAATTCAATTTTGGGAAAAAAAATATTTTATTCTTTAGTTTCTGGTTTGAGAAATTAGAGAGAGGAAATGTTGAATTTTAACGATAGAGAAAGAAAAGTATTATTGATATCAATTCTGACCATTAAAATAGATTATCGATCTTGGTGTCAAATAAATTGTGGGAAGAATTAACTTAAGTGTGTTTTTTTACCTTGAAAGTGACTAAAAAAACAAATATGATCTTAAAAAGATTTTTGGTTTCGGCTTGATTTTGAGACAATTATTTGAGGCCATAAATAGATTTATCAAGGTGTTTGTAGTGTTTTTCCAAGTCTTTTGAATCAAAAATAGATTGAGAACAAGATTTTAAGTAAAAAAATCTTTGTCTTGATTTTCAAGCCGCTACAATGTCATAATTTAGGTAAAGTCCTTAAAAACAAATATAAAACTAGTGAGGATTTTTTGTTTAAGGTTGATTTTGGATTTTGGGATAATTTCTTGGAGTTTTTAGGTCATGGATGTATTTATCAAGATGGCTAGGTCCTACTTTTTTTATTTCTATATTTTTTTAAGGTAGATTTGCTTTTCAGATTGGATCCTACTTCTTTTAATATCCTTTTTTTTTTCTCTAGACTCTTTTAAAATTGATTTTTTTCAGTTTAATTATTTAACATTTTATTGTTTAGGAATTGAACTTTATGATTTTTCTTGATAGTGGTGATTTTGTTCTCATGACCTGGATCTTGAAAAATTATTTCTACCGCAGTTTAGCATGTACAAAGAATCTAGTTTATGCTAATTCTTGATGTAGAATTTTTTTTTTTCCAGGAACTACTCTGAACTGTCCTTTTTGACACACGAGTACAGGAATGCTGAGAAGAGCTGAATATTAAATTTCAGATCCTTCGGTACAGCAAGTTCTTTTTTGGGTTTCTATTTTGGTCGGTAGATCTTCCATTGGAATGGATATGCCCTTACCAGTAAAAAAACAAAAAATAAGTCATGGTCTCTCATGCCATGGGCATCGTTGCCAGAAAATATCAGCTGCAATGTGTCATAGCAATTTTGTTTTATGTCTGGCAATATTAAATAATGGTGCCTTCCAGTCCCATAATGTTCTACTATGAGAAATAACCAAGTCACGATCATTAAGAATGCATGCTGGATTAAACAGAGTGACAATGGATAAGGCCTTTTGAATTATGCGTCGCGAAGAATGGACCCTCTCCAACTTACAAAATGTTGTCTATTAGTTTCTTTTCAGAAATATCCAAACAACTTCACCAACTTTATGGTAGCAGATAGCTGAAAACTACTCACCAATTATGTAGGTATTAGAATAACAATCAAGTCCTCACAAGAGGAGATCTATAGTAACTTCTCATTCATTAGCAGTTGCATCCTCGGATGGAGCACTTCCTCCATCTGCATATGAAGAAAGAGATGGTTGAGTTTCCTTGGCTCGCTGGGAGAAGATCAGACAGAGAAAAGCGATTCTCTAACACTACTAGTAATAGCTTTGAGTTACAGAATGATGATCACTCATACCTTCACCATCTGCCGGGGCACAAGGAGACTTCCGGTATCGTGTTTGCTGTTGTGTGGGCTGGAAAAAAGAAAGAAAATACAAAAATAAGCACCCAGTAAAAAGATAGGCTAGCATTACAACAATAACACAACCCCCAGCAGAAAAATATACATATTCCTCACACATAAATAAAAACTTGAGTGTGAAAAACAAAAACCATTCAGGGTGTCTGCCGATCTGTCTTTTGTTAAATGGAGCTAGGCAAAAAATAGCAGGGAGGAAATCACAAGAATAGAAGGAGCCATTCATTCATGGTTCTTTCAAATTCACTTGCATTACATCCACATCATGCCTTGAAGGCAACATCTCTATTTATGGTTACGTTGCCTTTCACTTTATATTATGGATTTAAAGAAAACAACAAAATTGTTCAAAGTCATCGAGGAACCTTTGCTTGGAGCAATAAGGAGAAGACTTCAGAGTTGTTCATCAAAATATATTAGGATAAATCAATCTTCTATCAGTGCAACTGTTTCCTCAGCAAAATGGAAATCCTCCAAAAATGATAGGAGTAGAGACTTTAATTTTATTGAGGTAACATCCTCCAACCGAAGTATATATAGTGCACTACCTCATCCAACTTCTGATCGTTTCCTAGTGATTTTAGATGGTGGCGATCTTAAAGGTTTGTATTTTAGATGGTGGCGATCTTAAAGAGGCACAAACCACTTTTCCACTTTGAGGATATGTGGTTGAAAGTAGATTGTTTCTTTGATCAGGCCTTGATTCTGGAGCATATATAAAACTAATAAGAAATTAGATCCATAGAAAACTGACGAAGATTTTTTTTTAGTTAAAACCATGAAAAAATCAAAAGCTTGATAAAGATGATTGGCTTCAATAAAAACTTCAACAAAATATTTGATGAGAATTACAAAATTGGTGAGGTTATTTTTATGTATATAGTTTCAACGGTAAAATCAACCATCAAGAGACAAACCAGTTCCGTTTCTTGCCCGTTTTACGTCAATATGCCGCAAAAGAGCTGCTGGTCGCAGAAATTTGCTCCCGCTCCATGGCTGGCGCGCTGGCGCAACGTCTGGGTGTAGCTAATGGGCCAAAAGTTTGGTCGGCAGCGCAAAATGAGAATTGTTACGCCCGGCGAAGTCGGCGGAGGAACCGGCGGCACCGAAGCGATAGCGAGCCGCTTTGTCAGCTCGGCATCGGTCCGGAATCAACTGTTGCCTAGTGCGCCCCGGCAACAGGCCTTGGTCCTGATCACAGGATCCTGGGCATCTGATTTTCCCACCATGCCTCCCAGCAGCCAGTCCACTGTCCTGAGCCTGACCTGTTCAAGCAGCCTGGCCATGCCTGCCCCAGTCCCAAAGCCCACCCAGGCCATTCCCACAGGCCCTCCCACCCAGCCCGCCCAACCGGGGCCAAATTGAACAAATTGAGAGTTTAATGGTCAATTGAGGATTAAATCGCGCAAATCAAAAGGCATGGACCAAAATAAAAAGACGTGCAAAGTCAAGGCTGATATTGAAGTTATGACAGAGGGTATAATTGCACAAAATTATAAGTTTAAATTCAATTGGGGGTGCAATTAGAGCAATTATAAATCAAGGGACCACATTGCATTCGCACCCCAAAGTAACAGACCACGCATGCCTGCACCACTGACAAGCCGCTGCACCCGCCGCCGACAAGCCACCCACACCCGCCGCCGACAAGCTACCCACACCGTATGTCGTCGCCGGCCGACCTACTGCTGCAGGAGATAGGCCACCGTTGCTTGCAACGGTACCTCCTGCACTGCCTATAAAAACAAACAAATAGAGAAGAGGAGGAGAAGGAAAAAACAAAAAAAGGAACAGACAGGGGAGAAGAAAAAAAAGCAGAAAATACGAACGAAAATTTTACGTAAAAATTTTGAATCTTCATCCCTTTTGTTTCTGGGCTCTTCGTCTTTCTCTTCTTGGCATTTTTCTTTCGTTTTCTCTCTCTCTCTCAAGATAAAACCAGACCATCATTTCTCTCTCTCACTCTCGGTTAAGCAACTCCAGCCACCAGCTCCGGCCACCTTGCACCACCTCGTCACCACCAGAAGCTTCCCCTGAACACCAGCAACCCGTTTGTGGCCTCCGGTGAAGCGAAGGAGGAACAACCCCAGCACTACAACGCCATCCGCGAACCTTCCAGTGCCCACTCCGGCCACCACAGACCACCATTTCCGACGCCACCACGACCAGAAGAACCACATCGACGCCCTCTACCCAAAGGTGTTAACAGGTAAGCCATTCATCAAACTCCAAAATTCGCCATATTACTGTTCATTTTCTTCATTTCGCATGCGGGGAGTGAATTAATTCACTCCCCGCCGGGTCGGGTCAGGCTGGGCTTTGTGCCCGGTCCGAGCATTAAAGGAGACGGGCTTCCAGCATTATGTTCAATTTTAGACAGATTAGAATTTGTTCAAGGATTATGTAATAATCACATTCATGTGTTTAGGTTTCTATAGTTCAGTCTTTAAAAAAAAAAAAGGTTTTCATTAGCTCGGCACTATTGTATGTAACTATTTGTATGCTTATTTGCTTAATTTCTTATTCCAAGTCCAAACCTTTAAGCATTTCTCAACCTTGAATATTGACCTGAACCTATTCTGATATTGCAGAACACCAGTAATACTTAAAAATTTCCCTTGGTTGGTATCCTCTTAAGTTAAATTTAGTAACACCGAAACCTTACACCCATTTTACAAAAGTTGAAATTCCTTTTGGCAATCATCACATGCTAATTATATAACTAGTAATATGATAGCAATTCATGACAGTGATCATATACTTTAGGGTCAGTGAATGATAGCTGTAGTTTTGATGTATTATTTCAATGAATTGCAGATTACATGGCATCCAAAAAAACTACCAGTGGCAATAGACTTGATGTAGTGACTTGAAATTTTTAAAAGGAAAATACATGTATGCCCTTAGTGGCTTAGAATTAGGTTAGGGGTGTTGTAGTAATTGTACAAGCTAGTAAATATAAATAGAAAAGAAAAGAAAAGAAAAGGAAAAAAAGAAAGAAGTAATCTGAAAATTTGAGAGAGAGAATCGGGAAGAGAGAAAGAAAGAAGAAGAAGAAGAAGAAGAAGAGAAAAGAGGGAAAGAGAAGAGGAAAAGAAAGGAAGAAGGAGAAATAAGTTGTTAAGGTAATGTGTGTGTTTTATTATGTATAAATGTGATTATTAGCTATGATTTTTGCTTGTATTGATTGTTAGGGTTTGAGAATTTTAATTGGGTTTGATTGATGAATTAGGAGAGATGTTAGGGTTTGAATGTGTTGGGTAATAGTTTAATTAGTTGATTGTGGATGATTTTGAAGTTTTGAGATGTTTGGTTTGAGAAAATATTGAGAAAAATGGTGAAATAATGTTGATAAATTCGAAATCCCTTGCTGAAAATTCTGGGTTGAGGTTGAAGATGACAAAAATTCATTTTGGTCCTTTTGGTGAAAATTTCAGTTTAGTCCCTGAACTTTGGAAAAATTATAGTTTGGTCCCTGGAGTGAAATTGAAGATTCTGGACAGAATTGAGGATGAATTATGGACAATATTTTAGGATAGCTATGAATTTATGAAGTGTTCAATTTAGTCCTTCAATATGATAAAATTACAATTTGACCCCAAAAATATAAGAAAATTTCAGAATGGTCCCTAAGAGAAATATTAGTATTTCAGATTGGTTTGATGGATAATTGAAGTTCATTTGATGGATTATTATCAATTTTATGAGTTAGGTAGTTGGAATTAGATTTTGGAAGAAACCTTTGATTTAGGTTTTACGAAGAAATGGATAGTTGATTCAAAAACACATAGGATTATGATTTGAACTCTTAGATATGTTATTAAAGGTATTTTACTTCTTTTGAGTCATTTCTTGAGTATATCTTCTTTTATATATTCAGATAATCCCGATATTCAACTCGCGGGACATCAGTAGGATTTCATCAACACTCTGCTTCTGAACCTTGTTTGCTCTTAAGTCAGGTGAGTGGATAATATTTAATATGCATGAGAAATAGTATAAATATTTGAATTTGTTAGTATGAATTGGATTATGCTTTTTGGATAATATATACCTTGATTATATTCTTGATACGATAAAGCATAATCATTTGTTGAATATCCGTTCTTGATATGAGCCTATATCCGTTTATGAATTGATAGCTCCTCATTTGATTGATACCATGAGTTGAGCATTGAGATATGAATATGTTTGTTTGATTATAAGATATCCCTATGGTATGCCGGTCAGAATACCCATGCTAACGTGGTAGTGTTAGCCTTTGTGCACTATCATGATCCGAAACCCTAGTTGGTCGGGGAGTCACCAACCCTGTGTGACTCGATCATCCCACATGATCGGAGCCTCATGCTCATTGCATTCTGATTTTTCCGACGAGCTTTACCTATACATTTTTGTTATGACATATTTGAGAAATTTGTTGTGAGAACCTTGAGCCGATTTGATATTATACTTCTCTTTGCTATATTATCTCAGTATGTGTATATTGGATATTATCTACTCATCGAAGTTGTTGAACTCACTCCCTCATTATTTATCATTTTCGTGGTCGTAGCTTGCTAGCGTGTCATTTTTGTTCAACTCTTGGAACCTGCTATTTTGGTTGTATTTGATATTTTTGTTCATATGTTATAGTTAGTGCTCCACAATTATAACTGTATGTAATCAACTCTTGTATAAAGACAATCGAATTATGTTATAAAGTTTACTTTGTTATTTCCGCTGCGTTGAACTCTGAATATGGATGATAAGTTTGTGTGTAAGTTTGGGTTCGCATAGGTGTGGAACCTTGGAGGGGGACCATGCCTATGTGCCGGTCACGGATCCGGGAATCGGGTCGTGACACTTGATGTGGGATGGCAGCATGGTATAGATATTGAGAATACTTTAAGAAAAGTTCAATGCAAGTATTGTCAGAAAATTTTCATCGGAGACATTTATCATTTCAAGCATCATTTGGCTTGCACTCGAAAGGATGTTGAGTCATACAATCAAGTACCAGCAGATGTGAAGCAGATGATGTTAAATGTGTTGGTGAAAAATCTAGAAGCATCTGAGAAGAAAAGAAAGGCTTTTCAGTTTTTTAGAAGTGGCGAAGATGCAGACGAAGATTTTGAAATTAGCTCAATTAACAAGGGAAAGAAACCAATAAGTGGAAGTTGAAGTACTCAAATGACCATCAAACAGATGCTAAAGAAGGATATTAGAGAAGAAGCATGTCAACAAATAACAAGGTTTTTTTACACTAGTTCTATTCCTTTTAATTGTGTTAAAAACCCTAAGTTTGTTAAAGCGCTTAAATTAGTTGCAAAACATGGGCCAGGATTTAAGCCTCCATCTTACCATGATATTAGAGAGAAGTACTTAAAGCAAGAAGTAGATAACACAATGCATTTGCTTGATGACTATAAGCTGGAATGGAAAAAAACAGGCTGCTCAATAATGTCTGATGGATGGACTGATAGGAAAAGACGCTTTATTTGTAACTTTTTGGTTAATAGTCCTAAAGGAATATTTTTTTTATCATCTGTAGACACATCTCATATATCCAAAACAGCTAATAAAGTATTTGAGATGTTAGATGCTATTGTTGAAAGGATTGGAGAGGCAAATGTGGTGCAGGTCATTACTGATAATGTTGCGAACTATAAGGCAGATGGGCATTTGTTGATGGAAAAAAGAAAAAACTTGTATTGAACACCATGCGCTGCTCATTGTATTGATTTGATTTTGGAAGATTTTGAGAAGAAACTAGAGGTGCATGTTGTAACCATTGGTAAGGGGAGGAGAATCACCACTTATATATATTCAAGATCTATCCTTATTTCCATGCTGAGAAACTTCACAAAAGGAAAAGATTTTATCAGGCCTGTTGCCACTCGATTTGCCACTGCATACTTGACTCTTGGATGTTTGAATGATTGTAACATTACACTGATGTCAATGTTCACTTCCGTCCAATGGAGGTCAAGTCGGTATTCAAAAAGTGAAGAAGGGCGGCAAATTCAAAATTGTGTTTTGGACAGCAAGTTTTGGCATGATGTCTCTGATTGCATTATGGCAGCATATCCTCTTATAAAAGTTCTTCGATTAGTTGATTCAGATGAGACACCGGCCATGGGTTTTATATATAAAGCCATGATTGAAGCGAAAGAGAAGATACAAGTGAATTTTGGAAATGTGCAAAAAAGGTGCAAATTATCTATTATGCCAATTTTTTATTTAATATAACTATTTTTTTTATCTTATGTTATTTAATGTTGATGTTAATATCCTAATTTTTATTTTCTTTTGTAGCTATAAACCTATATGGGATATTATTGATGCAAGATGGGAACTTCAACTTCATAGACCTTTGCATGCATTTGCTTATTGGTTGAATCCTCATTATCATTATATTACTGATTATAGACAGTACAACAATATTAAATATGGAATGTATGACTGCTTAAATCGGATGGTGCCTAATGACGTAGAGAGGAATAAAGTTCATTTACAACTTGATATATTCTCGGAAGCAAAGGGGTTATTTGGCATTGAGGCTGCCAAAATAGCAAGGGATAAAAAAACTCCAGCTAGATGGTGGGCTTCTTATGGAGATGAATGTCCAGAGCTATAAAATCTTGCAATTCGAGTTCTAAGCTTGACTTGCAGTTCATCTGGATGTGAGCGTAACTGGAGTGCATTTGAGATGGTAAGTTTTTTTTTAAAAAAAACAAATATTGTTTTCATTTTTTATAAGAATCTTATATTTTATCAATTGTGAATTTTTTTTATAGGTTCATACTAAACGAAGAAATCATCTACAACAGAAAAAAATGAATGACTTGGTTTTTGTGATGTGTAATTTGATTTTGATGACGTTTTAGATGATCTTCCATCTGATGATGAATGGGTGACTGAAAGAGAAGGACACGGTGGTTCATCGAACATTAATTTACTTCAGGCTATTGATAGTGCAACAAGAAAAAATGGAACAGGAGACGATAGTGATGAAGATATTTTTAATGGTGTTGAGATGAGTACTGAAGCCACTAAAGATTATTTTGAAACTTTGAATTCAAGGAGTTTAGGGTTCAATAATGTTGGAGCTCAATCTCGTACTAGCAATATCGGTGTTAGCACCGGTAGTACTAGTAATCTTTTTCATTGTGATGCTATTGATGCAATTCCTGGACATAGTGAGGGGGATGAAACTGAAGCTGGTTTTAGTTTACATTGTACGCCAGCTGAAGATTTGTTTTAAATTTGTTAGTTTTTAACTTATGAACTTTTAGGGACATAATTATTTTGTAATGTATTTTGAAGTTATTTTACATCATGTATGAACTTAAACTAATTAAGTTTTATGTCTATAATTATGCTATTTTGTATTCAGAAATATTTTACATACGATTTTATGATTTTTCTTCTCACACGATTTTAGCTGTGATTTTACGATTTTTGTACGGACAAATTCGGGTATGATCTTACGATTTTACGATCCGATCTTACGATCCGATTTTTCGAAGCCCCTTCCGTTTCGTGTCAAAATCACGATTTTGACAACCTTGGCCCAGACCTAAACAAGGTGGGCTGACAGCCAGCCCACCAGCAATAAATAAAAAAAATATAAAAAATATAAAAGGCAAAAATAAAAATATTATTATTATTTTAAAAAAAATATCTAAAACAAAAATATGATTTTATGCACACGGCCAATACACTAGTATATTTTAAAAAATTCTTTTTCTTTCAAAAAATATATATTATCTTGGAATTTGAAGAGAAAATGTGTTTTAGCATGGATTTCGCAAAGGAAAATCATTTCTCGTATTTTGAGATTTTACAACATGTTTGTAAAAATCCAAAGGGTATTGGCCAATATTTCAAAAATATCAAAATCCTATTTTGGGAATTTATTATTCACTGTCGGTATTCGGATAAATAAATCCTAAGGGGTCAATATCCAAAATATTCGGCGGGGATAATATGTTGTTATTCACTGTCGGTGTTTGGATAAATAAATCCTAAGGGGTCAATATCCAAAATATTTGGCGGGGATAATATGCTATTATTCACTGTCGGTGTTTGGATAAATAAATCCTAAGGGGTCAATATCCAAAATATGCGGCGTGGATAATATGTTGTTATTCACTGTCGGTGTTTGGATAAATAAATCCTAAGGGGTTAATATCCAAAATATTCGGCGGGGATAATACACCATCATCATTTAACCAACATATTCTTTGAAAGATCAAAACCATAACAGATCATAAGCTAACCAAAACGTCAAGCAGCTTACCTTAGGTAGGGCGTGCTAGGGGTGCTAAAATCTTCCCTTTACGCAACCAGTCCCTTGCCTTAGAATCTCTCAAAGACCATTTTTAGGTTTCCTAGTAACCATAATACTAGGTGGCGACTCCCTTTTTCCACAAAATAAAGATAAGACCCCCACATGATTTCCCCCCGCTCACGGGGAGGGTCGCCGTGACGCCGCGCTCTCGCGAGGGGTGCGACAGTGTTTTCAATCAAAATATACTTCATAAAACAACCTTTTTCTACAAAATCAAACCTTTTTTAAGCAAGTTAGTTGCTTCACCAAAATTGGTGTTAGACCATAGTTATTGCTGAGATTTTTTCTGTTAAACCAACAGTTACACACTCTAACAAATTCAAGTTTTATTGTGGATAGAAAAAGAATACTAAACTCCCAAATTATTTATAAATCTCGTAAGCAAATTAAAAGGGTTCTCCACAAAATCCCACGAGACCTCAACATGTATTCCAGTCATGACATTGAACTGGGTTTCACAACTCGGTTCAAAAGTAACAACGCACACAAATATACTGTCAGCTGCTACTTTGATTCCTTTGGCATCAAACACAAGTGAATTGACACAGGGTGCTGCTAAGAGCTTCATGATTTTATCTATGCTTGTGGTGATATTGCTCAAGTTGTTGTTTAGTGGAGGAGAGAGACTTTTAGGTAAGGTTATATTCATATAGACAAGATTTATTCCAAGCGATATAAGGAAATCCGTTTTGTTTTGCATTCGGATTTGCAAAAGCAACCTGCCCTAAAATAGCCGTTGGTATATTAGTAACCGTTTTAATCGTTCCCTGAGCTCAGGTAATATGTGTGGTTCTTTAGAATTTATTTGAAAAATAGATTTTAGCCCTTATCTTTTTAATCTATTATTTGAGTGGTCCCTTTAATTTCTGAAAAATTAATTTTACTGCCAAACTTAATTTTCATTATTTGGTGAAAGGAGAGAGAGGGGCTCTCTAGATTCTACCTTGGAGAGATAAAGTTGTCATTGAGAGGGTATTAGCCTCATACGTATCGTTTTTTTTTTTCCACTCCATTAAATTCAAGAAAAATAGGCTTTTGTATGTATGTGATACTTTGTTTTTGGGCCAGGCATAAGGGCTGACTTACCAAGCTCACAATGTTTGGTCTTATTCTTTTCATTTTCTATTATTTTTTTTATAGATTACTGTTTTTATATATATTTTTGAAAATAGTTTTGCATTTGTATTTTAGTTAATATCTGTTCTATGTAAATAATTACAATAAACACAACCAACTAAATAACTTGTATTGCGATGTTAAGTATCTTGATCTACATTTATCTTTTAATTTTTGTAGTTTTATTAACAAGTATTTTTATTCATTTATCTAAAAAATTATCAATTTATTTAATTAATTATATATTTAGATGAGGTTTTTTACAAAATAAATAAATTTACAACCCACGACTAAAATAACTATTTATTTGATGTTTTTATCTAGATTTTTAATGATTCATATTTGAATCTTAAAAGCAAAATAAAAACGATAGCTACAATGAAAATTTATGAGTCAAGTCTTAAATTATTAATATCCGAATACAAATCTTAAACCCAATCCAATACTCAACTGAAACACCTACACATTTTTTTTAATAAAAAATTCAAATCTCAATCAACTATTCGTACAATTAAAACCAAGGAAATGTATGGATTCATGGTTAATGGCGCAGCTGCCGGAGCAGCGACTCGAGTGTCTGGAACCTCTGGAGAGGCTCAACCCGACTCAACTGCCGCAGGCTCGACCTACTATACCCCCTCAAGGTTGTCCTCCAATATTTTTCATCAACAAGTTGCCACAACCTCAGCGGACTCCGCTGCCACAGGATCGGCCACCTCTGCTTTTGCCAAATCGGCTGACCCAACAGCATGAAATACCGATACTGATACAAGATCTTGCTACTCTGAGGGCCCTGAAACTGTGGCGGGCCCTCTATGCTGCTAAGAGAGAGGAGAAGTCAGGAGTGTTGTGCGTGTGTGTGTGCGCATCTATATATATATATATATATATATATATATATATATATATATATAGCTTGGAATAATGATAACTTTTTAAAACTTGAAGGTTATTAATTTATGTTAGATAGGGTTGAGCATTGTCTCTTCAAACTCAACCCAAATATGGATAAATTGTTTTTTACCCATCTAGATTTGTTAAAGAGGTTATCTTTCTATTCGAGTAAACTTATCATACAATATAGATTTGTGAACACATTCTTTTCCCATCCTCATGGCATCATCAAACTATACATGGAATCGATGATATAAAGAGCATAGATTTGATAACATTAAATTCCAGAAACAGCACCATGTTTCAGTATTTTCAATTTCATTTAATTGAAGGGTGTGTTTAGTTTGGTGGTTGAACCTGTTTTTATATTAAAATTTAAATTTAAATTATTTTTTATGTTTTTAAACTGTTATGATATATGGATATAACAATATATTATTGTGTATTTTAAATTGTTGTGATAAAAAAATATAAAAATATTGGATATGAAAAGTTGTTTCTTAAAAATAATTTAAAATAACATAAAAAAAATTAAAACAACTTTTCAAGTCACTCCCACTAGGTAATAAAAAAACACAGTAATGATTACCTTTTCCAAGATTCCACTCCAGATTTTTCATAGTTCTCAAATCCAATGAGAATATTCATCCACCTTTTCACCTTTGCATCGTCCCTGCACTTTTCTTCTTCTTCATCCTTATCAAAGACAATTGTGTACATCCCTATTTGATCATCTATCTTTGTTTGTTTGGCATCATACGAAACTGGAAAAACAGTGTCCGGTCTCATCTCACTCATGAGTCCGACCATATTGAGAAGTTCGTCAAAGCACCACGTTAAAGATGCATCATCTCTTGAAAATATAAAGACTGACAATCCTGATTCCTCAATGGCCTTTAAGAGTCTTGATCTAATTGTGCCTGGGATAGTGCCTCTTATGGCTAGAGCTGTACTTAAATGGGTGAAAGCATTACTAGTGTCTGCACCTCTGATTGAAGGGAAAAATATCCTTTTATAGTGATAAGAACAAGAAGATTGTGATGACTGAGGAGTATGCAGAGAATATAACAAAAAGACACCACAATTCTTCACCTTTACTCGCTCGGAGGAATGAAACGACAACTCAATGTTGCTAAACGATTCATGCTTCCATTCTTTAAGCTCTTTAAGGTAATCAAAAGATAGATAGAATAACCAAAGATGATCTGACAGAACTTGGATAGAGTTACAACTAATACCCATCGGCGAAGGATAATTCTCTCTTCCATTTGCCTTGAAATGACAAAAAAGAGAAGGATTTTCACCAGATGCACTAAATGCAACACATGCAACAAACCCCATGCTCCAACTATGCACCTCTACGCTTATTGAAGATCCCTTCTTTTGATGGTTAAAGCAGCCTGCAATTTCATTTCCAGGAACAATGATACCAAATCCAGGTCTTGGATTGGACAAACACTGTGCCATGAAAAAACAAAATATTAGATAGATAGAAGGAGAGGGAGAGAGATATAAAAAAGTTGGGGGTATGATTAAGAGAAGACCTGAAGGTATCTAGCAAGCATGGTGAACCCCATGCTATCTTGGTCATTATGCTTGTACATTTCCCAGCAGTTAAGACATGAGAACTCTGATCTTTTGGAACTACTTAGCTTTATCGGATCTGGTATTTTTCTTAGGCGTATGCAACCATTCAAATTTACTGTTTGAACTTTTGATGGAACCTCGGGCAATGATTCAAGCATCCGGCAATCCTCCAAGACAAGTATTTCAAGTCTAGAAAGTTTATTTATGCTTCTAGGCAGGCTAACAAAGTCATTCCCGCTAAGATCTAAGGACATCAATGAAGATAAGCAGCCAATATTTTCAATAAGTGCACCTTCTCTTAGATGGCAAACGCGTAAACTGAGTACTTCTAAAGAGCACAGACCCGACAAAGAAGACGACACAGTTATTCTTTCGCATCCATCCAAAGATAACACTTTAAGATTCTTTAAAAGAGAAATGGATGCTGGCAGTTGTTCTATTGAAGTTCCACTTAAATCAAACTCCTCTAAACTTCCAGCTTCCTCAAAATTCTCTGGTATATACTTAAGTCTAGAGCAGCCAGACAAATCAAGTTTTTTAAGCAATTTCAAACAACCTATGCATTTTGGAATCCTTGTAAGGTTCTTGCAGTTGATCATGCTCAATAGACCTAAGCCAATCAAATGATGAATTGATGAAGATAGTTCAGTAATACCAGTCTCATCCAAACGAAGCACCATCAATTTGTTCATGTTTCCTACTATATCTGGAAACTTCTCAAGTTTGGAGCAGCCATCAAGAATGAAAACTTTAAGTGATTCCATTTCAAGGTTGCTCGGGAGAGTCGTAACATTTCTGCAGTTCACAAGATTCACATATTGAAGCTTCTTGTGATGTCCAAGCGATGGGTGGACCTCATACAAACTTGTACAACCTTCAAGAATTAGACGCTTGAGATTTGGAATGCCAGTAAAATCTGGAGTCCTGACCAGGCTTAGTGAGTTGCTGAGATCGATCATTTCCAATTTAAGTGCGTTCTGCAATCAGGTAGCGAGGGAAGAAATATGGACATTACTATCATAAATATATAGGAAAACGAGAAAAAAGAATACAAAGGCCCTTAAATTAGTTGATCTCACCTTATGCCCATACCATAATTGCTCAATACTACTGTTAGGCATGTGAAGTTCAACTAGCTCATCCACTTGTAAAAAAGTTGGCAATGATTTTGAAGGGTAAAAATGCCATTCAAGAAATCGTAACATATCGGAAAGTTCTTCAGGTCCTTCAGAAAGCTGCACGTTGTTGATTTTGAGCAATCTTAGCTTACTCATTTTAGAGAAGACTTGCATGTTCCATTGTGCCTCTTTTATTCCAGGCATGTCCAAGAAAATGGCTTCTATTTTTTCTTTTCCCTGTCAGCCAAATGGGAATATAAGAAAACATCAAATACTAAGCAGAGAAGAAGCATAAATTAAAATAACTGTATGAAATCTTATGGATAATGTTCTCTATCAGCTACTCACAGTGTTGTCCATCAGTGCAAGGCAGACATCCTCGTATCTCCACAATCTACTGCACCTTCCAGGCTCTTCAGGGGATTCACAACGAACAATCTCCTTACCCATTATCTGTAATAAATTATGCATCCACACTTGATCCCGAGAGACACTTATGAGAGATTTCTCAATAAGAACTTGAGTTCCAATATTTGCATGGAATCCACAGCCGTTAAGTATCCTTATTATTTGATCTTTTTTAAACCCCTTCAGGAAACATGCAATGTCTAAAAATATTTTCTTCTCTAATTCATGAAGGCCATCAAAACTAATGCGAAGCACATCAATAATTTCACGGTCAGGAATCTCATTTAGTCTATCAATTGCACTTCCCCAATCAAGGATACCTCTTCCATGCAAAAACGAACCTATAACTTCAAGAGCAAGAGGAAGGCCATTAGCATAACCCACAACCTGCTTGGATAGTTCCATGAAATCTTCTGCAGGCTGGTAATTTTTGAAAGCTTTGTGGATAAATAACATGAGGGCATCATCATCATTCAATTTCTCAACCTCATAAATTCTAGCATCATCATATCTAGTCAACACTTTTTTATCTCTACTTGTTATGATAATTCTGCTCCCTGGACCAAACCATCCACGCTCTGCAGCCAAGAATTCTAGTTGTTGTTGGTCATTTACATCATCAAGGATAAGAAGAATCTTTTTAAGTCGCAACCTCCTCCTTATCAAATCAATACCTCTAAAAGAATCCCATACAGTGGCACGTTCCATTAAGATTTCAGAAAGAAGTTGCTCCTGTAAACGACGTGATCCATCTTTCTCAGCAAAAACTTCTCTGACATTTGCTAAGAAGCAGCTGCCTTCAAATTGCCAACGAATCCTATCATATACTACCCTTGCAACAGTCGTCTTACCAATGCCACCCATTCCACAAACCCCTATGAAGATTGCTTCGCCAACTTCTTCACCTATATAACCATTTAATACCTCTAAACGAGAATCTACTCCAACTAAACTTTTGCTAATTGTTGGCATAGTGAAGCTTAGTTTGTACATTATATATTCAACAATGATTTTAATTGATTCCGACTCATTCCTGCATTAGAGGGGTAAAACATTGATCATGAAGTGTGGAAAAATCATTAGACCATCTTTGATAAAATAATGTATGGATAGCTTAGCATTTAATAATTAGTATATTATTTTGATATTTAACCATAGGTTTCACTCATTTATAATCGAGAAGAAATAAAGTCATGTTTGTACGTCCCATCAAGATAGATTGGCCACTGTAGGGAGAAATCATAGGTTTCTTTCATTTAGGATTGAAACAGCACATGTAATAACAAACAATGTTTATCTGTGGATAGATAGCTTACCTATTTCGTACGTCCCAACCAGATAGATTAGCCACCGTAGCTAGACAATGTTTCCAGTTCCGGACCTTCTCCAAATTTTCCTCGAAATTTTGTTCATGCTCAACGAAGGCTTCCTCATATTTCCTTTTACGCTCGGCTACCTCTGAAGGGTCCACATCATAAAAAACTGGCAGAACAGTTTGCCCCATCTCTTTCATGCACTGAACAATCTTGACAAGTTCATCCAAGCACCATGGTGAAGAAGCGTAGTCCCTTGAAAATACTTGATTCCTCGATGGCCTTCCAGAGAGCAGGTTCGATGGCCTTTCCTCTCTCAAGCTCCCTATCATCCATGTATACATCGATGCCTCTCTGTACCAGATTAGAATATAGATGACTAGTAAAGTTGTTCCTGGTGTCTTTGCCTCTAAAACTAAGGAACACATCATATATATATTCTGGAGGAGAAGAAGAAGGAGACGAGGTTATTCCTTGCAGGCTGGTGGAAGCCATGAATATCCCTATAGCAATAAATTAGTACCGACCCCTTGATCTAGTAACAGCTAGCTAGCTTGGTTCAGCAATTGCTTTCCACCTGCTCCTGTGTTTAAACATGAAACAGAAAGTGAGAGCAAGAAATTAATTTGGGAATTAAATCTACCAATTAGCAGTTTCAAGCTGGAACATGTACAATTCTAGTTAGAAATCAGAAAACACCTACAAATACTACACGAATCTAGAGGAAACAAGCCGTGTGGTAAGTGTTGAATAAAGAGGCACAAGATCTAGCCAACCCCAATATTTCTTCTTCTTCTTCTTCTTCTGGTATGCAGAAGAGGATTTATAACTTTGCTCAATTTTGCTCCTGTGTTTAAACACGAAACAGAAGGTAAGAGCAGGAAATTAGAAATTTAAATCACTCAGTATCAATTTCGAGCTGGAACATTATAAATCAGTTTTCTTCTTCTTCTGGTATCTCACTAACCAACTCCCAAAGCCCTTTTCTTTTATTTCTTTTTTCCCAATGACATGAAATTTTATCCGGTTCCTATGAGGTCAAGAACACGTACTGGTAAGTTTACTGGATTTTCTTCGGTATCCAGCTGTGTGAAAGCTACATCGAACGCGCTTCGGATACCGTGTAATTTGAGGAGCTTTTCCAACCATTCGACTTCAAATTGTTCCGTGACATTAAAAGAGAGAGAGAAAAAAAGTACTTTAAAAAACTCTAAACGTAATATTAATTTGAAATAACAAAAAAAATATTTTTGATGTATAATTTTATTAATGTTTATTGTTTGTACTTTGCGGGGCATAATTGAATATGAAAGTAGAAATAAATTTTATTATTTTTGTGTAATAAATTAAGCAAGTTCAATTTTGGTGTAAGTACTGATATTAATTATATATTAATGTTTAATGTATTTGTTTATATAGTTGTATATGTAAAGTTATTAATTATAGAAAAACTATTGGTGCATATTAGAGAAGTTTATGAATTAATAAAAAAATAAATACCTTCGTAAAATCATATTCTATTTAAAAGCATGCCTACCAAAACAAAAAACAGAAGGTGAGAGCAAGAAATTAATTTGGGAATTAAATCTACCAATTAACAGTTTCAAGCTGGAACATGTACAATTCCAGTTAGAAATCAGAAAACACCTACAACTATTACACGAATCCAGACGAAACAAGCCGTGTGGTAAGTGTTGAATAAAGAGGCATAAGAAGATCTAGCCAACCCCAATATTTCTTCTCAATTTTGCTCCTGTGTTTAAACACGAAACAGAAGGTAAGAGCAGGAAATTAAAAATTTAAATCACTCAGTAGCAATTTCGAGATGGAGCATTATAGATTTTAGTTGGAAATCAGAAAAACACCCGTTAGTTGGAAATCAGAGAGCATTATAGATTTTAGTTAGCAATCTCGTGCCTCTTTAGTCCTTTAACTTTATTTGTTATACCCGTTCAGTCCCTCAATATTTTTTCAATTCAATTTTGGAAAAACAAAATATTTATTTTTTTAGTTTCTGGTTTGAGAAATTAGAGAGAGGAAATGTTGAATTTCAACGATTGAGAAAGAAAAGTATTATTGACATCAATTCTAACATTAAAACAGATTATCGATCTTGGTGTCAAATAAATGATGGGAAGAATTTAACTTAAAGTGTGTTTTTTTACCTTGAAAGTGACTAAAAAAACAAATATGAGCTTTAAGAGATTTTTGGTTTCGGGTTGATTTTGAGACAATTTTTTGAGGTCATAAATAGATTTATCAAGGTGCTTGTATTGATTTTCCAAGTGTGTTGAATCAAAAATAGATTGAAAACAGGATTTTAGGTAAAAAAAAATTGTTATAATTTAGGTAAAGTCCTTAAAAACATATATAAAACTAGTGAGTATTTTTTGTTGAAGGTTGATTTTGGATTTTGGGATAATTTCTTTGATTTTTGAGGTCATTGATGTATTTATCAAGATTGGGTCTTACTTTTTTATTTCTCTATTTTTTTAAGGTAGATTTGTTTTTCAGATTGGGTCCTACTTTTTTTAATATCCTTTTTTTTTTCTCTAGACTCTTTTAAAATTGATTTTTTTCAATTTAATTTTTTAACATTTTATTGTTTAGGAATTGAACTTTATAATTTTCCTTGATAGTGGTGATTTTATTCTCATGACCTGGATCTCAAAAGTTAACTTAGCTTAACATTATTTTATTTTAGGTCATTTTTTACACCAATTTTATTTTTCAATTTCATATATTAACAATGGATTGTTTCAAATTAGGTTTTATGATTTTTTTAATTTTATTTGAAAAAAGTTATCGTAATCTCATAATTTAGGTTGTAACTTGGGCAAGTCAGCTCGAGTTGACACAACTCTTTTTTGGGTGGTGTTTATTAAAAATTTGAATATTTTTTTGGTTGCATCCTTCAATTTTAAGTTTTGTTTAGAATAGACTTTAGAATTTTTTTATGTTTGTCTTCTATTAAGTTATCTTGTTCTAATCACTTGCACAATGAATTTTTTTGTGTGAATTTACTTGGGTTTTTCTTCTTTTTTTTGTTGATTGACTTTTACTTTGATTTCATCATTTTACATAAGGTTTATTAGAAAGTTGAGTTTGCAAAAAACATTATTTGTTTTCTATGACGATATCCAAACATCACGACTAGAGTTGCGAATTTAACATGTTAACTTGGGTTGACTTAATTTTTTTTTTTATTTTATCATTCAACATTAAATTAATTTAATATTGAACTTCATGATTTTTATGGAAAGAACTATTTTTATGCAAGTCATCGTGATTATTTATTTTATTTAATATGGTGAGTTTACTATCATTGTCTTTTTTAATTAAATAATTGAATAAAACTAGCATATTAGACCTAGATGGGTCTATTTATTGAGTTATGATTTTTGTTACTTCTTTAAAATATGACATTGACGTATAAACATCTTTTTCATTATATTAAAAAATATTAATTTGGCATGCGCTTAGTGAAAGCACCAATCTAGATAACATATGCTAAAAGAGAAGGGAAATTCAATTTTCCCCTCCTCACAAAGTAATGTTGATTGAGACAATTTTTTTGTTCTTTTTAATTGATTTTTTATTTATTTTATTATTCAACATTGATTGATTGAGATTTGATCTTTATAATTTTTTGTTCTTTTTCTATGAGATTGTGTCAATCTCATCACATAAATTTCCTATGAGATTGTCTCCCCTCCTCACTCTATTATTTTATTTTATTTTGTATGAGTTCATTATGGTTTCATGATTCAGTTTATGAATTCGATATGTTAATCTATAGTGATAAGTTGATCTAATATGTTATTATCTCTATATTTAAAATAAAATACCATGTTTTTTTCATATTATTCAAGTGATCTTTGAACTTGTCAAGTTGACTAAGTTATATCAAGTTAATATTTATATAATCTAATTGTGTTTTTACTAGAAGATATATTCATAACATCTAAATAATTTTTATATATATATTTTTAAAAAATTATTTCTACCGCAGTTTAGCATGTACAAAGAATCTAGTTTATGCTAATTCTTGATGTAGAATTTTTTTTTCCAGGAACTACTCTGAACTGTCCTTTTTAGATCTGAATGTGTGTGTCTTCCAGTTAGGTAGTGCCTCAATTGTGATCACTTGGGTTTGACTTTTAAGATTGATTAGGATGCCCCTTCTCCCATGGATGGGTGCAGTTGACAGTGCAATGAGCATTTCATTACAGTATCAATTAACTGTGAGGATTCTGTGAAGGGAGGTTGGGAGCGTGAGTGGAACGTTTCGTGGATGGAAGGTGTATAGGTTTTATCTTGTGATGCTTTGACAACGATGAATTCTACTTTGATTCCTTTGGCATCAAACACAAATGAATTGACACAGGCTCTCTCTTAGTAAGATTTAACTAACCCATGTCGTAAGCAATTCTCCAGATATGAATCATAATCTCTAGTCAATGAAGGATTAATTCAAAAAAAATTGACAATCTATATGAACAACTGGGTGAGGTAAGGCACATCACTTGGATATTATTGTAAATTAAATTATCGAAATCGATATCACTATAATTTAACATGTGAACTTGAAGTCAGATTACAGAGAATGCAATGACAGAATATATATATATATATATATATAGCTCTGGTTTTACTATTCGAAAACTAATGAATATTGCATGCAAAAAGACTTAATTTGCATTTGATGGTTGCAAGTCATCACATCATAGACAGAATTAGAGGCAAACATCATGTTATCATCACCAAATAAAAATTCTCACTATTAAAGCACCCATCCGACATCAAATAATCATGAAAATATAAAACAATATAAAAGAGTCAAAATATGCCACCGACCACAAGGTGTTTAAGTCTTTTGGATGGAACAAAACTCAGCTATCTAATTCAAAATGGTACCAGAGGCCCACCAAAGATCCTGGGTCAACACATTGACACCCAAATTACTTAATTTTAGAATTGGCACATGAGTACAGGAATGCTGAGAAGAGCTGAATCTTTGGGTTTCTATTTTGGTCGGTAGATCTTCCATTGGAATGGTTATGCCACGGGCAGCGTTACCAGAAAATATCAGCTGCATTGTGTCATAGAAATTTTGTTTTAAGTCTGGCAATATTAAATAATGATGCCTTTCAGTCCCATAATGTTCTGCTACTGCTCTATTATAAGAAATAATCAAGTCACGATCATTAAGAATGCATGCTGAATTAAACAGAGTGACAATGGATAAGGCTTTTTGAATTATGCGTCGTGAAGAATGGACCCTCTCCAACTTACAAAATGTTGTCTGTTAGTTTCTTTTCAGAAATATCCAAACAACTTCACCAACTTTAAGGTAGCAGATAACAGAAAACTACTCACCAATTATGTAGGTATTAGAATAACAATCAAGTCCTCACAAGAAGAGATCTATAGTAACTTCTCATTCATTAGTAGTTACATCATCGGATGGAGCACTTCCTCCATCTGCATATGAAGAAAGAGATGGTTGAGTTTCCTTGGCTCCTTGGGAGAAGCTCAGACAGAGAAAAGCGATTCTCTAACACTACTAGTAATAGCTTTGAGTTACAGAATGATGATCACACATACCTTCACCATCTGCCGGGGCACAAGGAGACTTCCGGTATCGTGTTTGCTGTTGTGTGGGCTGGAAAAAAGAAACAGAAAATACAAAAATAAGCACCCAGTAAAAAGATAGGCTAGCATTACAACAATAACACAACCCCCAGCAGAAAAATATACATCTTCCTCACACATAAATAAAAACTTGAGTGTGAAAAACAAAAACCATTCAGGGTGTCTGCCGATCTGTCTTTTGTTAAATGGAGCTAGGCAAAAAATAGCAGGGAGGAAATCACAAGAATAGAAGGAGCCATTCATTCATGGTTCTTTCAAATTCACTTGCATTACATCCACATCATGCATTGAAGGCAACATCTCTATTTATGGTTACGTTGCCTTTCACTTTATATTAAGGATTTAAAGAAAACAACAAAATTGTTCACAGTCATCGAGGAACCTTTGCTTGGACCACATTGCATTCGCACCCCAAAGTAACAGACCACGCATGCCCGCACCACTGACAAGCCGCTGCACCCGCCGCCGACAAGCCACCCGCACCCGCCGCTGACAGACCACTGCATGTCGTCGCCGGCCGACCTACTGCTGCAGGAGATAGGCCACCGTTGCTTGCAACGGTAACTCCTTCACTGCCTATAAAAACGAACGAACAGAGAAGAGGAGGAGAAGGAAAAAACAAAAAAAGGAACAGACAGGGGAGAAGAAAAAAAAGCAGAAAATACGAACGAAAATTTTACGTAAAATTTTTGAATCTTCATCCCTTTTGTTTCTGGGCTCCTCCTCTTTCTCTCCTTGGCATTTTTCTTTTGTTTTCTCTCTCTCTCTCAAGATAAAACCAGACCACCGTTTCTCTCTCTCACTCTCGGTTAAGCAACTCCGGCCACCAGCTCCGGCTACCTTGCACCACCTCGTCACCACCAGAAGCTTCCCCTCAACACCAGCAACCCATTTGTGGCCTCCGGTGAAGCGAAGGAGGAACAACCCTAGCACTGCAACGCCATCCGCGAACCTTCCAGTGCCCACTCCGGCCACCACAGACCACCATTTTCGACGCCACAACGACCAGAAGAACCACATCGACGCCCTCTACCCAAAGGTGTTAACAGGTAAGCCATTCATCAAACTCCAAAATTCGCCATATTACTGTTCATTTTCTTCATTTCGCATGCGGGGAGTGAATTAATTCACTCCCCGCCGGGTCGGGTCAGGCCGGGCTTGGTGCCCGGTCCGAGCATTAAAGGAGACGGGCTTCCAGCCCATTTAGGTTGGAAGCCCAGCCAGAAAGAGAGACTGGCTTCCAGCCCAAGAATAGATGGGATTAGGTTGGGCCGCGAGCCCAGACCAACGCATCCGGCCGAGAGCCCCGACCAACACAGCCGGGCGTGCAGCTCATTTCAGTTAGGTTTGGGTGGCGACCCACACCCAATTTTTCTTCGGGTGCGACGTACCGAGACAAGCTGGGCAGTGGTGTCAAACTCGCAAGTCAACTCGCAAACTTGTGCGAAGTTTGCGAAGTTGGCTTCAACGAAAACCGGGTTGAACCGGAAAGAAAAATCGAAATCAGTCAAACTCGGTCAAAATTGGGTTGACTCGTAAAATCGGACCGGATCAGTCCGATTTTACGAGTTCATGATATTTTACTGTGCGCAACACGAGGCGAAGGGCTTTCTTCAATTTCAATTTTGCATTTCAGAAATCTCACTTCACTGCTCTTCGAAGCTCTTAGTCTCTCACCCAGTCACCCCCAAATCATCAACTCAGCCTCTCACCCCCAAAATCGTCTCTTCTCTTCTCCCTTCTCAACACAAAATCATCAGTTCTCAGCCTCTTAAGTCTCATCCCCAAAATCTTTTCTTCTCTTCTCAGCACAAATCCCCCAAATCACCAGTCTTCCCCAGATCACTCTTCTCGTCAGTCTTCCCCAGATCGTCCTCTCCTCTCATCGTTTGAATCGTCTGCTATTTGTGTTGTCGTTGCCATCTTCGCCATTACAGGTTAGTGCAACGCTGCAAGCTTGATTTTTGGATGAAATGTTGCTTGATTTTTGTTTTGTTGCTCAATAATGTCAGAAATTAATTTGATGAATTGGGTTAGTTTCATTATTCTGAAACGGAAAAAAAATGGCTTCATTCAGTTGGTTCATCTGCAAAAAAAAATGTTGCTTGATTTCATTAATTTTTGTTTTGTTGCTCATTTTAAAGCCAGCTTACCAGGATGATCGAACCCAATTTCTCATTCCATATGTCGCGACGGCGATTTTTTTACGCGCTTCGCGCCCCGCCATCACCCCTGTGATTTGGGGGGAGACAACGGCGCGCGGTGAAAATGGGGTTGTTTATAGCCGTAAAATTTACGACTATAATTCTAAGGAGTCGCCACCTAGTATTAAGGGTACTAGGAACCTATTGGTCTGCGAGAGTCTTGGGTAAGGGGACTTGTTGTGCAAGGGGAAGACGCATCACCCCCAGTGCACCCTACCTAAGGTAAGCTGCATTGTTGTTTGATTGTTTTTCTAAGTTAAAATTTTACACTGCATTTTCAAAAATACATTTTTTTTTGTCTGCGAGTGTACTTTACAATGTAATTTTACACCGCAGTTACAAGTTTTTTTTTATCTACGGGTGTACTTTACAATGTAAATTTACACCGTAGTAAAAATCTTTTTTAATCTATGGATGTATTATACAATGTAATTTTACACCGTAGTAAAAATATTTTTTATCTGCGAGTGTACTTTACAATGTAAATTTACACCGCAAAAGCTAAAACAAAATAATTGTTAAATTATTTTTGACATTTTGGCCGACTTCCAACGGATAATCGTAAACCGGTTACTGATATCCAAATTTTTCATTTTTAAAAAATATGGAAAAAGATGCAACATATTTTTTTACTGAAAAAAATACAATGAGAAAAGCTTTGGAATCCGATCAGTATGCAAAAAAACAAATACATTTTTTTTGTATTTTTTGAATTTTTTTTGGTAATAATAATAGTAGTAAAATAAAAAATATTTTTTTTGTCAATTTGTATTTTTTTTATTTTTTTTTATTTTTTTGGAGGGCTGGTCGTCACCATAGTGGGTCGACGACCCCACCCTCGATCGGGATGGACTTCCCACTCACCGGCCGGAAGCCCGCCTTTATTGGGGTTGAGTCGCCAACCACAATGATCGGGCGCTCGCCTGAATGGGTCGGGCTTCCGCTGGGATCGGAAGCCCGGCAGGTCTGTCGGCCGGGCTTTGGGCCTACTGGTATCGGAAGCCCGAAGGTCTTCGGGTCGGGCCTCCAACCTCGTGATCGGAAGCCCAAGGTCTTTCGGGTCGGGCTTCCACCTCGGTATCGGAAGCCCAGGGGTCTGTCGGGCTTCAATACAGGGTGGGATGGAAAGCCCACCTAGGGTCGAAAGCATTACGGGCCGCACAAAGCTCCAGCTGCTTCCAGCCCGGCCCGCATGAACAGCGGGAATCACATCCCGCTGCATGCAGACCAGGGAAGAAGGCGATGAGCAGTAGCTTTTTTTTGACTTTGACGAGAGGTGTACCTGTTAGCACCGTTGGGTTGAGGAGGTCGAGCTGGTTGTCCTGGTGGTTGTGGCGTCGTCAACGGTGGGCTGTGGTGGCCGGAGGAAGCTTCCGAAGTCGCCGGAGTTTACGCTGTACCGCCGTTAAGCGCCGCCGGGGCCTCGCCTGAAGGTGTGTTTATGTTTCTGGTGTAGAGGGGAAGTAACCGGTGATGATGAGGTGGTTTTAGGGTGGTCGAACGACTGCCAACGGTGGAGAGAGAGAGAGAGGGTGAGTCTGCAACTAGAGAGAGAGAGAGACGCGAAACAGAGAGGGCGTAGAGTGAAGTCGATTTAAGAAGAATGTGATATTTTCCTTCGCTTTCGAGCGTGTTTTTGATGCCAAAAATCACTATAATTTGCCTAGAATCTCTTCCTCTTTTCTCAGTATTTTTTTTCCGCTTTTTCCTCCCCTCCCCGATTCGCTTTTCTTCTTCTATTTATAGGGGCAGGCGCTCTTGCCTCTGCCCCTCTCAGAAATTCCCTCGCAACTAATTTGCGAGGTCGCTCTCGCAAATTGCCAGAGCCTACCTCGCAAATAATTTGCAGAGGTCGCTTCAGTGAATTGCTAGTGAGCTCCCGCCTCTGAAATAATTTGCAGAGGCTGCTCTGCCAATAATTTGCAGAGAGGCCGTGAACCCACGGCTTCTGCAAATTTGCAGAGGCTGTGGGTTTTGGCTTTGCAATTTACTCCTTCAATGTTTATTTGGTTCAATTGCACCCCTAATTAGTTTTGAACTTTTAAATTTATGCAATTGTATCCCCATCAAAATTTCAACAGCAGCCTTAGATGTGCGCCTTTTTTATTTTGGTCTCTGGTTTCCGATTTGCGCGATTCAACCCTTAAGTGACCGTTAGACTCTTAATTCGTTCAATTTGGCCCCTCGATTTACGATAATTGACTTAAAAAATTCAAATCGGGTCTCCCGAAAAATTCTTTTTCTCATCAATTGAGCCCGAATTAAATTCAAGAAGTTGATTTCTCATTGACTAAGCCCTTAATAAAATTAATTTGACCAATTTAAAGTATAATTAAGTCCATGCACTTAATTAAATCCTTCAATTGGACCTTAAATTAATTCCCGATCATAATTAAACTTTAAATTTGTTGACGATTAAATCGAATCAACCCATAAAAAAATATAATTATGTCGTTTAACTTAGTTTTTACAATGCATTCATCCAACGATAAATTACTTTTGTCTTAAATCTGTATTTTTTCTCTATTTTTGGGAACCAAAGAGATATGATTGGACCTCGTGACAACGTACCAAATTTTTCAGATTGATTTTTCTACCCACGCACTCCTTTTATTTTATTTTTTGTTATTTTTTATTTTTATTTTTGGGGAGTAACCCAAAAAATTGGGTTACTGACAGTTGCTCTCTCTTACAATGCTTACGACTCAAAAGTTTTGTAAAGACTTTAGATAGTAAGCGTTGTAAAGAAAAAGAAAAGTGGATTTATCAGACCAAGAAATGGTTGATCCATCCAGAAATGAGAATGAGGACTATAAAGCGCACTCAGAAAGGGATGATAAGATATGGCTAGAAAGCTCGCTATCTAGGATCTATGGTCGAGGGTTGGAAAACGCACTATATTGATTGGTGGTTGGAAAACGCACACGAAAAGGAAGAAAAATAGGGTTGGAAAACACGCTATTTTAGCTTATGATTAAGGGTTAGAAAACACACTTAAGCAAGGGGGATAGAGATGGCTAAGAAACGCACTATCCTAATTGATGGATGAGGGTTTGGAAAACTCGTTCAAATCAGAGGAAAGGAATGGCTAAGAAGCGCACGATCCTAATTGAGAGTTGAGGGTTGGAAAACTCACTCAAAGAGATAGGGCTGAAAAGTATGCTATCTGAATTGATTGATGCACTCAAATAAGGAAAATGATAGGGTTGAGAAACACTCTATCTGTTCTGATGAAAGGCTCGCAAGAGCTCTTAGGGAAGTGAAAGTGGTGAGGGCTCGAAAACGCACACAAAATGATGAGTAGAGGTTTGTAAATTACAATTCCTCTAAAACATTTCTTGGATCCCTAGGGAGATGCAATGCATAATGACACCCAGAATCAAGATACAAATAAAGTTGAACAGCATGCTCAAGAAAATGAAAGAGGTGAAAGCTTGAGAGCGTGCATACAAAATGATGAATGAAGGTTCGTAAATTACGATCCCTTCAAAACATTTTTTAGATTCTCAATGTGAATGCAATGCATGATGACACCCAAAATTAGAAAAGAGATAAAGCTGAAAAAGCATGCTCAAGGAAATGCATGAGGTGAGAGCTTGAAAGCGTGCACACAAAATGAATGAAGGTTCAGTAAAATTACGATCCCTCCAAAATATTTTTTTAGATTTTCAATGGGGATGCAATGCATGATGACATCCAAAATCAAGAAAGAGATAAAGCTAAAAAGCATTCTCAATGAGGTAAGAGCTTGAAAGCGTGCAAATAAAAATGAATGAAGGTTCGTAAATTACGATCCCTCCAAAAATATTTTTTTTAGATTTTCAATGGGGATGCAATGCATGATGATGCATGTATACTTACCTGAGAGATATAAGTCCCCTTTCTTCCTCCAGACCTTCTTTTCCGGGATTTGGACCTCTGGATTTGATGGCTTCTCGCTTCTGCTTACTCAAGCCGCAACTTGTGATTTTGACCACTGGAGATGATAGATTTTCCATATCAACATGCCCCCCGAGTTTGACCCAGATTCTTTGAAAAGGAATTATGGAGTCAACTTCATGATTTGACGGCTTCTCGCACGCATACTCAAGCCGCAACTTGTGATTTTGACCACTGGAGATGATAGATTTTCCATATCAACATGCCCCCCGAGTTTGACCCAGATTCTTTGAAAAGGAATTGTGGAGTCAACTTCATGATTTGACGGCTTCTCGCTTCTGCATACTCAAGCCGCAACTTGTTGATTTTGACCACTGGAGATGATATGCCCCCCTGTTTGGTCATGCCCCAAAAGTGTTTTGGGCTTCAGGTGTTTGTAGGAAGGGGTTGGTTATTTGCAAAGATGGTGTTCTCATGTGGGATTTTTGAAATTTCAAAGTCATTCCAAGCACAAAAACCATTTTGATTGCCCCAGTCGGGTCATGTAACACCAGTGTTTTAGGCTACGAGTGTTTGCAGGAAATGGATGGCTATTTGCAAAAAATATTTTCATGCAAAACTTTTGGAATTTCAAAGTCATTCCAAGCACAAAAACCATTTTGATGTTTGTTTAACAAACTTGTTCTCGAAAGAATTCAAGTGATCTCATTGTCAGGTTTTATGTTGACTTTGACAAGAATGTGAAATGATATTTGCAAGTCTCGTATGTCAGGAAGGCTTCGATCAGGTCATGTGAAACATTTGTAAGGATTGTTTCAAATGGAAAAGCATTGCTTATCGATCCAGATAACTCGTATTTGATCAGAAAGGGCTTTATTAGGCTTGTAATGTAAGCTTAGGTTACTGGCTACGAAAAAAAGATATTTGTAGGCTCAAAAAGTGTTTAAGGTTTTTTAGACTAAGGATCACTTAGTGCTTACTCTTAGAACTTCATTTAGCCCTCATGATTGATTTTCATAGTGACCTAGCATGCCCCCCAGTGTTTGTTTGGGCTTTTTCATTGGTTCTTTTGGCAATAACATTATGCTGACTTGACATGCCCCCCAAGTATTTTGTTTGGGCTTTTTTATTGGTTTTTGGCACTAACGTTGTGCTGACTTGACATACCCCGAAGTATTTTGTTTGGGCTTTTTCATTGGTTTTTGGCACTAACGTTATGTCGACTTGACATGCCCCCAAAGTATGTTGTTTGGGCTTTTTTCGCGACATGCCCCCCAGTATTTTGCTTGGGCTTTCTATGTTGGGTTTTTAGTACTACCAAAATGTTGAATTAATTTGCTATAGTGTACTAAAACCCTTTTTATGTTTATGCCCCCCAGCTTTGTTCGGGCGTCACTTGTCATTGAGGACTGTTTTGTAAATTTTTGCACTTGCCCCCAGTGTAGGGTGTGATCCTTGTCAGGGTTAATTATCAAGAAAATAAAATTATTAGGCTCAAATAGGGACTGCAAAGGATATTTGAGACTTTGTGAAGGCATATCAAAGATGGCCTTTCCTCATTTCAAAAACATGCAATCTGAATCAATAAGCTTTGCTTTTCCATGCGAAACAAGTTTTTGATTTTTTTTGGATTATTTGTTTGGCTAAGAGATTAGCTTTATTATGTGGGTTTTGGTGGTATGAGATCACCTTTCAAAGAAATCCTTTGAATTCCCAGAACACATTTGTTAAACAAAAATCAAATTGGCATTTCTTTTCGTACTAGAATTTGATTTGCCAAAAATCTTGATGAAATCATGAGATCATGTATAATTTGGATGAAAGGGATATCAGGCATGCTTGTGTTATTTAAATAATAAGCACGAACACATCGTAAACACAAGCAAATATATGATCACTGAAGAGAAATGTTTGCTTAACAAAAGTCTTGTGGCGTTACAAGCAAATTGCCGACAAGTCAAAACATGATTATAATGTGCGGACATGACCAAAACAAAAAGGAAATCATGGAAGTAGACTTCATCTCCTGATATCGGCACACTCCATTTCAAAAGCTTTTGCCGACGTCACTTTAATGGTGCAGACACTTGATATCCTATTTCCATGAAGCCTAATTGGATGCAGGACCTGGATTTTCATCGAATGTTATCCACCCTGCTTTAATCAATTGCATGAGCTTCTTCTTGAAAGCACCACAAGTGTGAATGCTATGCCCTGCAGCTCCAGCATGGTATTCGCAGGTGAGATCGGGTTTGTACCAATCAGGGTAAGGTGGTTGCAAAGGTTCCTGAGGTTCGGGAGCTACTTGCTTAATGCTTACCAATTTTTCATACATCTCATTCAAAGGCAATGGTAGCGGAGGTAGTCTGTTCTTGGGTTTTTCGGTAATTTCTTTTTTGGGAAGTTTTTAGGTGGATCTTTGGCTTGAAGATTGATGTTGGCAATTTCGGATGAAGGGTTATGGTAGTTTTGGGAACTGGTTGTTCCTACCCTTATAGTCGTCTTCAAAATGCTCGACATCTTTTTGTCTTGCCTTCAAAGCCCCTTTTTCTCCGCAGTGCGGATATTCTACCACTTCGATTCCTTGCTCTATTCAGCTCGCCACGGCTACAGCATCCATGAATTGCTGTGCTGAACTGCCCATCACATGTTCGTAATAGGGTGCTCTTAGCGTGTTGGCGAATAATGTCACCATCTCTTTATCTAGAAGCGGAGGATGTACCTGTGCAGCAAGATCTCTCCATCTTTGAGCATATTCCCTTATGCTTTCTCTGTCCTTCTTCTCCAAGTTGGACAAACTTGTTCTGTCAAGAGCAATGTCCATGTTGTACTTGTATTGCTTGATGAAAGCATCTACCAGATTTTTCCAGCTACGGATCCTGGTGTTGTCTAGTCTCATGTACCAATTCAAGGCTGCCCCACTCAAACTGTCTTGGAAAAAATACATCAGTAGTTTTTCATCATGCACTACTTCTGCCATTTTGTTACAGTATGATTTTAGGTGAGTGATAGGGCATTGTGTCCCGGTGTATATGATAAATTCAGGGACACGAAACTTCTTCGGTATTACAACATTCGGGACTAGACACATATCTGCAGCTTGCACTAGGTCATATAAATTTGCCCCTTCGATGACCCTTATCCTGGCTTCCAGCGTTGCCATCTTATCTTGGTCGACACCCTCTGATGCTTCTATAACTGTTGGGGTTGGTGTAGGTGTCGGCACTGCTGATTGTATGAAAGTTGGGTTTTGTTGCGGATCCTGAACTCCTATCACCTCTTCTTGGTGGTTCATTCCTTGTGTTTGAGTAGCCGCTGTGGGTCTAGTTGAAGGACCCTCACCAGAGGCATTTCTCAGTGCTTGCTCGAGTAAGCTGGTAAGACTAGCCACACTAGCTTTCAGAGAATCTAATTCTTCTTGAAAATGAGCATCGCGGTGTGCACGCTCTTCGTCCTCCATATTTCTCTGCTGGAGTCTAGTGGTAGGAGCTCTTCGGGGACCTATATTTTAACCTGTTGATGATATGTTATGCACAGTGATGGATGCATGTGGATGCAAATGTATGTACATGCACATCGAGTGAATTATTGGAGAGCTTGCAGCTAAAGACAAGTTCTATGTCATTACATGAGGGATAAGCTTTCTATCTGGTCTCAAAAGGTCTATGAACTGCCCAGTGACCGCCTTACGTGAAGGTGGTGTAGGGGTTTACAAGAAATGGTTGGGGCACAGTATGACCGCCATTATCAAGTAAACACTCAGTTCATAGTTGGATGTTTCACGAATCTGAACCCCGACTGAAAGTCATGAGGCAGACCGCTAATCCCCACCTAACCTAGAATTGGGTTTATTTGCAAAATTAAAATGCATGATGAAAATAATTCACATCCAATGATATGCATTGACTGAAATTAAAATTGCATGCTAAAGCAGTAAGAATGCGAGTAAAAAATGAACTCAAAAATAACAATCAGACAAACAATACTCAGTCCGACAAGTCCCCAGTGGAGTCGCCATCTGTCGCGACGGCGATTTTTGGACGCGCTTCGCGCCCCGCCATCACCCCTGTGATTTGGGGGGAGACAACGGCGCGCGGTGAAAATGGGGTTGTTTATAGCCGTAAAATTTACGACTATAATTCTAAGGAGTCGCCACCTAGTATTAAGGTTACTAGGAACCTATTGGTCTGCGAGAGTCTTGGGTAAGGGGACTTGTTGTGCAAGGGGAAGACGCATCACCCCCAGTGCACCCTACCTAAGGTAAGCTGCATTGTTGTTTGATTGTTTTTCTAAGTTAAAATTTTTACACTGCATTTTCAAAAATACATTTTTTTTGTCTGCGAGTGTACTTTACAATGTAATTTTACACCGCAGTTACAAGTTTTTTTTTTATCTACGGGTGTACTTTACAATGTAAATTTACACCGTAGTAAAAATCTTTTTTAATCTATGGATGTATTATACAATGTAATTTTACAATCGTAGTAAAATATTTTTTTTATCTCGTGAGTGTACTTTACAATGTAAATTTACAATCATAAAAGCTAAAACAAAATAATTGTTAAATTATTTTTGACATTTTGGCCGACTTCCAACGGATAATCGCAAACTGGTTACGATATCCAAATTTTTCATTTTTAAAAATATGGAAAAAGATGCAACATATTTTTTACGAAAAAATACAATGAGAAAAGCTTTGGAATCCGGCCGTATGCAAAAAAAAAAAAAAAAAACAAATACATTTTTTTTGTATTTTTGAATTTTTTTGGTAATAATAATAGTAGTAAAATAAAAATATTTTTGTCAATTTGTATTTTTTTTATTTTTTTTTATTTTTTTGGGGCTGGTCGACCATAGTGAGTCGATGACCCACCCCCGATAGGGATGGGCTTCCGACCCTCACGTTGGAAGCCCGCTTTTATTGGGTTGGGACGCCAACCACAATGGGGCTGGCGACCAGCTCGAATGGTCGAGCTTCCGGGCCTGTGAGTCGGAAGCCCGGCGGTTCTGTCGGTCGGGCTTCGGGCCTCGTCGAAGCTCGGAAGCGATCTTTCGGTCGGGCCTCCAACCTCGTGGGGATCGGAAGCCCGAGGTCTTCGGTCGGGCTTCCGACCTCGTGAGGCTGGAAGCCCGAGGTCTGTCGGGCTTCAATCAATACGTGGGCTGGAAAAGCCCACCTAGGATTTGAGCTTATGTGGCCGCACAAAGCTACGCTCTTTCGACCACGGCCCGCATGAACAGTGGGAATCACATCCCTACCGCATGCGCACTCGAGGAAGAAGGCGATGAGCAGTAGCTTTTTTTTGACTTTGACGAGAGGTGTACCTGTTAGCACCGTTGGGTTGAGGAGGTCGAGCTGGTTGTCCTGGTGGTTGTGGCGTCGTCCAACGGTGGGTCACGTGGTGGCCGGAGGAAGCTTCCCGAAGTCGCCGAGTTTACGCTTGCGAGCTGTCAGCGCGCCGCCGGGGCCTCGCCTGAAGGTGTGTTTATGTTTCTGGTGTAGAGGGGAAGTAACCGGTGATGATGAGGTGGTTTTAGGGTGGTCGAACGACTGCCAACGGTGGAGAGAGAGAGAGAGGGTGAGTCTGCAACTAGAGAGAGAGAGAGACGCGAAACAGAGAGGGCGAGAGTGAAGCTGACGAAGAAGAATGTGATATTTTCCTTCAGTTTCTGAGCGTGTTTTTGATGCCAAAAATCACTATAATTTGCCTAGAATCTCTTCCTCTTTTCTGTATTTTTTTCCGTTTTTCCTCCCCCCTCCTGATTCGTTTTTCTTCTTCTATTTATGAGGCGTAGGCTCTTGCCTCTGCCCTCTAAATTCCCTCTGCAGCGAATTTGCGAGGTCGCTCTACAAATTGTTCTGCAGCCTACCTCTAAAATAATTTGCGAGGTCGCTCTGCTAGATTCGCTTTAGAGCACGCCTCGCAAATAATTTGCGAGGTCGCCTACCAATAATTTGCGAGAGTCGTGAACCCACTACGCGAAATTCTGCGAGGCCGTGGGTTTTAGCTTTGCAATTTACTCCTTCAATGTTTATTTGGTTCAATTGCACCCCTAATTAGTTTTGAACTTTTAAATTTATGCAATTGTATCCCCATCAAAATTTCAACAGCAGCCTTAGATGTGCGCCTTTTTTATTTTGGTCTCTGGTTTCCGATTTGCGCGATTCAACCCTTAAGTGACCGTTAGACTCTTAATTCGTTCAATTTGGCCCTGATTTCGCATAATTGACTTAAAAATTCAAATCGGTCTCCGAAAATTCTTTTCTCATCAATTGAGCCCGAATTAAATTCAAGAAGTTGATTTCTCATTGACTAAGCCCTTAATAAAATTAATTTGACCAATTTAAAGTATAATTAAGTCCATGCACTTAATTAAATCCTTCAATTGGACCTTAAATTAATTCCCGGATCATAATTAAACTTTAAATTTGTTGACGATTAAATCGAATCAACCCATAAAAATATAATTATGTCGTTTAACTTAGTTTTTACACAGATTCATCCAACGATAAATTACTTGTCTTAAATCTGTATTTTTCTCTATTTTTGGAACCAAAGAGATATGATTGGACTCGTGACAACAGCCAAATTTTCAGATTGATTTTTCTACCCACGCCAGCTCCTTTTATTTTATTTTTGTTATTTTTATTTTATTTTGGGGAGTAACCCAAAAATTGGGTTACGACACCATAAAAAGCATAACAGCTTTTTTCTTTGTTTCCTGAATTGTGTTTTTGATTTGCTTGATGATTATATATGGACCTCCATGATTTTGACTGACATGATCCAACACCTGATTTGGATTTCGATAGAGCAGTGACCCTTGCTTGCTGAGAGCTTGGAGATTGTAACTGTAATGATACCCTATTTTTAGTCAAAACTTTCAGATTTTGTATCTGATGTGCACATGGTGATAACTGTTGTTTTGCTGGAGGTTTCTATCCTCTAGTTACTTGACTACAAAATCATTTTTAAAGATATTATAGTTACATCAATGTGGAAGATGTAGAAGTCTAAAAAATTCGGTTTTGAGTTCCATCAAGTAATGAACAAAGAAAAGTGGTTCTTCACCAAATAATTTGATTAGGTGGTCAATTTTAGACAGATTAGAATCTGTTCAAGGATTATGTAATAATCACATGCATGTGTTTAGGTTTCTATAGTTCAATCTTTAAAAAAAAAAAGGTTTTCATTAGCTCGGCACTATTGTATGTAACTATTTGTATGCTTATTTGCTCAACTTCTTATTCCAAGTCCAAACCTTTAAGCATTTCTCAGCCTTGAATATTGACCTGAACCTATTCTGATATTGCAGAACACCAGTAATACTTAAACATTTCCCTTGGTTGGTATCCTCTTAAGTTAAATTTAGTAACACCGAAACCTTACACCCATTTTACAAAAGTTGAAATTCCTTTTGGCAATCATCACATGCTAATTATATAACTAGTAATATGATAGCAATTCATGACAGTGATCATATACTTTAGGGTCAGTGAATGATAACTGTAGTTTTGATGTATTATTTCAATGAATTGTAGATTACATGGCATCCAAAAAAACTACCAGTGGCAATAGACTTGATGTGGGATGGCAGCATGGTATAGATATTGAGAATACTTCAAGAAAAGTTCAATGCAAGTATTGTCAGAAAATTTTCAGCGGAGGCATTTATCGTTTCAAGCATCATTTGGCTTGCACTCGAAAGGATGTTGAGCCATTCCATCAAGTACCAGCAGATGTGAAGCAGATGATGTTAAATATGTTAGTGAAAAATCTAGAAGCATCTGAGAAGAAAAGAAAAGCTTTTCAGTTTTTTAGAAGTGGCGAAGATGCAGACGAAGATTTTGAAATTAGCTCAATTAACAAGGGAAAGAAACCAATAAGTGGAAGTGGAAGTACTCAAATGACCATCAATCAGATGCTAAAGAAAGATATTAGAGAAGAAGCATGTCAACAAATAGCAAGGTTTTTTTACACTAGTGCTATTCCTTTTAATTATGTTAAAAACCCTAAGTTTGTTAAAGCGCTTGAATTAGTTGCAAAACATGGGCCAGGATTTAAGCCTCCATCTTACCATGATATTAGAGAGAAGTACTTAAAGCAAGAAGTAGATAACACAATGCATTTGCTTGATGACTATAAGCTGGAATGGAAAAAAATAGGCTGCTCAATAATGTCTGATGGATGGACTGATAGGAAAAGACGCTCTATTTGTAACTTTTTGATTAATAGTCCTAAAGGAACTTTTTTTTTATCATCTGTAGACACATCTCATATATCCAAAACAGCTAATAAAGTATTTGAGATGTTAGATGCTATTCTTGAAAGGATTGGAGAGGCAAATGTGGTGCAGGTCATTACTGATAATGCTGCAAACTATAAGGCAGTTGGGCATTTGTTGATGGAAAAAAGAAAAAACTTGTATTGGACACCATGCGCTGCTCATTGTATTGATTTGATTTTGGAAGATTTTGAGAAGAAACTAGAGGTGCATGTTGTAACCATTGGTAAGGGGAGGAGAACCACCACTTATATATATTCAAGATCTATCCTTATTTCCATGCTGAGAAACTTCACAAAAGGAAAAGATTTGATCAGGCATGCTGCCACTCGATTTGCCACTGCATACTTAACTCTTGGATGTTTGAACGATTGTAAGATTACATTGATGTCAATGTTCACTTCCGTCCAATAGAGGTCAAGTCGGTATTCAAAAAGTGAAGAAGGGCGGCAAATTCAAAATTGTGTTTTGGACAGCAAGTTTTGGCATGATGTCTCTGATTGCATTAAGGCAGCATATCCTCTTATAAAAGTTCTTCGATTAGTTGATTCAGATGAGACACCGGCCATGGGTTTTATATATAAAGCCATGATTGAAGCGAAAGAGAAGATACAAGTGAATTTTGGAAATGTACAAAAAAGGTGCAAATTATCTATTATGCCAATTGTTTATTTAATATAACTATTTTTTATCTTATGTTATTTAATGTTGATGTTAATATCCTAATTTTTATTTTCTTTTGTAGCTATAAACCTATATGGGATATTATTGATGCAAGATGGGAACTTCAACTTCACAGACCTTTGCATGCATTTGCTTATTGGTTGAATCCTCATTATCATTATATTACTGATTATAGATAGTACAACAATATTAAATATGGAATGTATGACTGCTTAAATCGGATGGTGCTTAATGATGTAGAGAGGATTAAAGTTGATTTACAACTTGATATATTCTCGGAAGCAAAGGGGTTATTTGGCATTGAGGCTGCCAAAATAGCAAGGGATAAAAAAACTCCAGCTAGATGGTGGGCTTCTTATGGAGATGAATGTCCAGAGCTACAAAATCTTGCAATTCGAGTTCTAAGCTTGACTTGCGCTCATCCGATGTGAGCGTGAATCGGAGTGCATTTGAGATGGTAAGTTTTTTTAAAATTAAACAAATATTGTTTTCATTTTTGATAAGAATCTTATATTTTATCAATTGTGAATTTTTTTTATAGGTTCATACTAAACGAAGAAATCGTCTACAACAGAAAAAAATGAATGACTTGGTTTTTGTGATGTGTAATTTGAAAATGAATGATAAGGACAAAAGGCAAGTTATTGATTTTGATGACGTTTTAGATGATCTTCCATCTGATGATGAATGGGTGACTGAAAGAGAAGGACATGGTGGTTCACCGAGCATTAATTTACTTCAGGCTATTGATAGTGCAACACGAAGAAAAAATGGAACAGGAGATGATAGTGATGAAGATATTTTTAATGGTGTTGAGATGAGTACTGAAGCCACTGAAGATTATTTTGAAACTTTGAATTCAAGGAGTTTAGGGTTCAATAATGTTGGAGCTCAATCTCGTACTAGCAATATCGGTGTTAGCACCGGTAGTACTAGCAATCTTTTTCATTGTGATGCTATTGATGCAATTCCTGGACATAGTGAGGGGGATGAAACTGAAGGTGGTTTTAGTTTACATTGTACGCCAGCTGAAGATTTGTTTTAAATTTGTTAGTTTTTAACTTATGAACTTTTAGGGACATAATTATTTTGTAATGTGTTTTGAAGTTATTTTACATCATGTATGAACCGAAACTAATTAAGTTTTATGTCCATAATTATGCTATTTTGTATTCAGAAATATTTTACATACGATTTTACGATTTTTCTTCTCACATGATTTTAGCTGTGATTTTACGATTTTTGTACGGATAAATTCGGGTATGATCTTACGATTTTACGATCCGATCTTACGATCCGATTTTTCGAAGCCCCTTCTGTTTCGTGTCGAAATCGCGATTTTGACAACCTTGACCCAGACCTAAACAAGGTGGGCTGACAGCCAGCCCACCAACAATAAATAAAAAAAAAATATAAATAAAAAAATATAAAAAATATAAAAGGCAAAAATAAAAATATTATTATTATTTTAAAAAAAAATATATATCTAAAACAAATATATGATTTTATGCATACGGCCAATACACTAGTATATTTTAAAAAATTCTTTTTCTTTCAAAAAATATATATTATCTTGGAATTTGAAGAGAAAATGTGTTTTAGCATGGATTTCGCAAAGGAAAATCATTTCTCGCATTTTGAGATTTTACAACATGTTTGTAAAAATCCAAAGGGTATTGGCCAATATTTCAAAAATATCAAAATCCTATTTTGGGAATTTATTATTCACTGTCGGTATTCGGATAAATAAATCCTAAGGGGTCAATATCCAAAATATTTGGCGGGGACAATATGCTATTATTCACTGTCGGTGTTTGGATAAATAAATCCTAAGGGGTCAATATCCAAAATATGCGGCGTGGATAATATGTTGTTATTCACTGTCGGTGCATGGATAAATAAATCCTAAGGGGTTAATATCCAAAATATTCGACGGGGATAATACACCATCATCATTTAACCAATATATTCTTTGAAAGATCAAAACCATAACAAATCATAAGCTAACCAAAACGTCAAGCAGCTTACCTTAGGTAGGGCGTGCTAGGGGTGCTAAAATCTTCCCTTTACGCAACAAGTCCCTTGCCTTAGAATCTCTCAAAGACCAGTTTTAGGTTTCTTAGTAACCATAATACTAGGTGGCGACTCCCTTTTTCAATAAAAATAAGATAAGACCCCCACATGATTTCCCCCCGCTCACGAGGAGGGTCGCCGCGACGCCGTGCTCTCGCGAGGGGTGCAACGGTGTTTTCAATCAAAATATACTTCATAAAACAACCTTTTTCTACAAAATCAAACCTTTTTTAAGCAAGTTAGTTGCTTCACCAAATTTGGTGTTAGACCATAGTTATTGCTGAGATTTATTTGTTAAACCAACAGTTACACACTCTAACAAATTCAAGTTTTATTGTGGATAGAAAAAGAATACTAAACTCCCAAATTATTTATAAATCTCGTAAGCAAATTAAAAGGGTTCTCCACAAAATCCCACGAGACCTCAACATGAATTCCAGTCATGACATTGAACTGGGTTTCACAACTCGGTTCAAAAGTAACAACGCACACAAATATACTGTCAGCTTCTACTGTGATTCCTTTGGCATCAAACCAAGTGAATTGACACAAGGTGCTGCTAAGAGCTTCATGATTTTATCTATGCTTGTGGTGATATTGCTCAAGTTGTTGTTTAGTGGAGGAGAGAGACTTTTTGGTAAGGCTATATTCATATAGACAAGATTTATTCCAAGCGATATAAGGAAATCCGTTTTGTTTTGCATTCGGATTTGCAAAAGCAACCTGCCCTAAAATAGCCGTTGGTATATTAGTAACCGTTTTAACCGTTCCCTGAGCTCAGGTAATATGTGTGGTTCTTTAGAATTTATTTGAAAAATAGATTTTAGCCCCTATCTTTTTAATCTATTATTTGAGTGGTCCCTTTAATTTCTGAAAAATTAATTTTACTGCCAAACATAATTTTCATTATTTGGTGAAAGGAGAGAGAGGGGCTCTCTAGATTCTACCTTGGAGAGATAAAGGTGTCATTGAGAGGATATTAACCACTAAAAAGATAGATTGATTTTTATACCAAACGGTTCCATATGATGAGAAAAATCAAATTAAGTGCCTTTGGGCCTTAAAAGTGCAAGAAAAAAGATATTTAAGCTAAGGAAAATTTAAGTTTTTCGGTTTCATTTTGGATTTTAATGCGATTTGTTTTGTTTTTGAAGGTTATGAATTTGTTTAACAAGATGTTTAGGGTATTTTAAGTCAAAACTAAATTGAAAATGATTTTTTAAAGAAAAAACCACCGACCTTGTTTTTTAGGCTACCATAGTGGTTGGATTCTAGGGTTTCATACATATCGTCTTTTTTTTTGCCAAAAAATAAGGTATACGATTCCGCCCCATTAATTTCAAGAAAAATAGGTTTTTGTATGTGATAATTTGTTTTTGGGCCAGGCATAAGGGCTGACTTACCAAGCTCACAATGTTTGGTCTTATTGTTTTCATTTTCTATTAAAAAAAATTTATAGATTACTGTTTTTATATATATTTTTAAAAATAGTTTTGCATTTGTATTTTAGTTAATATCTATTCTATGTAAATAATTACAATAAACACAACCAACTAAATAACTTGTATTGTGATGTTAAGTATGTTGATCTACATTTATCTTTTAATTTTTGTAGTTTTATTAACAAGTCTTTTTATTCATTTATCTAAACAATTATCAATTTATTTAATTATATATTTAGATGAGGTTTTTTACAAAATAAATAAATTTACAACCCTTGACTAAAATAACTATTTATTTGATGTTTTTATCTAGATTTTTAATGATTCATATTTGAATCTTAAAAGCAAAATAAAAACGACAGCTACAATGAAAATTGATGAGTCAAGTTTTATATTATTAATATCCGGATACAAATCTTAAACCCAATCCAATACTCAACCGAAACACCTACACATTTTTTTTAATAAAAAACTCAAATCATTCGTACAATTAAAACCAAGGAAATGTATGGATTCATGGTTGCTAGCCCAGCTGCCGGAGCAGCGACTCGAATGTCTGGAACCTCTGGAGAGGTTGGACCCGACACCTCCGCCACGGGCTCACCCGACTCGAAAAATTTATTTTTCCGGTTTCATTTTGAATTTTAATGTGATTTGTTTTGTTTTTTTAAGGTTATGAATTTGTTTAACAAGATCTCTATGATATCTTCAGTCATATATATATTGAAAATGTTTTAATGTTTTTTCAGAGAAAAAATCAAAAACCTTGTTTTTTCAGTTGCCATAGTGGTTGGGTTATGAGGATTTCAGATGCATCATCTATTTTTTTGCCAAAGAATGGGGCAGACAATTCTGCACTAGGGTTGACTTACGAAGCTCAGGTCTCATTCTTTTCATTTTCTTATAATTTTTTTTTGTAATAAACTATTGTTATATATGTATATATAAATATTTTTTAATTTGTATATCAGTTAATTCCTTTTCTATGAAAATATGTTCATTAAACAAAACCAATTAAATAACTTGTATTGCAAAATTAAATATATTGATCTACATCAATCTTTTAATCTTTTAAAATTATTTACTATACAACTCAATTTCATTTTTTTTTTTTTTTTTATCTAAATCTTTAATGATTCATATCTGAATCTTAAAAATAATGATAAAAAGCTAGAGCACAGTGAAAATTCATGAGTCAAGTTTTATATTATTTATATCAGAATAAAAAATTTAAAATTATTATCCAAACTCAACCGAAACCTGAATTTTTAATACTTGAACCCAATCCAATACCCAACCGAAACACCTACACATTTTTCTTAAAAAAACACTCAAATCTTAGTCAGCTTTTCTTACAATTAAAACCAAAGAAATTTATGGATGCATGGTTGTTGGCGCAGCTGCTGGAGTAGCGAATCGAGATCCTTGAGCTGCTGGAACCGCTGCCTCTGCCGGGGGAGCCTGATAGTTGTTGGAGCCTCTGTGCTGCTAAGAGTGAAAAGAAGAAGTCAGGAGTGTGGTGAATAATGATAATTTTTTTAAACTTTAAGGTTATTAATATATGTTAGAAACGGTTCAGTAGTGTCTCTTAAACTCAACCCAAATATGGATAATTCTTTGTTTACCCATTTAGATTTGGTAAAGTGGTTATCTTTCATTCGGGTAAAATTATCATAAAATTATGTTGTTACGATACATGGATTCGATGATCTAAAATGCATAGATTTATTAACATTAAGTTCTGAAAACAACTCTATGTCTCAGTATTCCCAGTTTCATTTAGTTGAAGGGTGTGTACTGAACTAAAAATATCTTTTTTTTAAAAAATATTTTTATTTTGATATATTTATAAATAAAATTTATTTTAAAAAAAACAAACTTTTCAAGGCACTCCCCAAAGTAATAAAAAAACAGAGGAATGATTACCTTTCCAAAGATTCAGACCTAGATTTTTCATCGTTCTCAACTCCAGTGAGAATATTCATCCATCTTTTCACCTTCACATCATCCTTGCAATTTTCTTCATCCTTATCAAAGACAATTGTGTACCTCCCTTTTTGATCATATATCATTGATTGTTTGACATCATAAGAAACTGGAAAAACAGTGTCCGGTCTCATCTGATCCATGAATCTGAACATCTTGACAAGTTCATCAAAGCACCAAGTTAAAGATGTGCAATCTCTTGCAAATATAATAACTATCAATCCTGATTCTTCAATGGCCTTTAAGAGTCTTGATCTAATTGCCATTACTTTCTCTAGTTTCTTATCGTCTGGGATAGTGCCTCTCAAAGTTGGAGCTGTACTTAAATTGGTGAAAGCATTACTAGTGTCTGCGCCTCTGATGACAGGGATATCATCTCGCATCCTTTCAATGTCAAGCATTGACGAAGAATATTCACAATAATAAGAATATTCTTTTTCACTCGAAACAGTAAGACGAGTAAAAGATTGTGATGACTGAGGAGTATGCAGAGAATATAACAAAAAGACACCACAATTCTTCACCTTTACTCGCTCGGAGGAATGAAACGACAACTCAATGTTGCTAAACGATTCATGCTGCCATTCTTTAAGCTCTTTAAGGTAATCAAAAGATAGATAGAATAACCAAAGATGACCTGATAGAACTTGGATAGAGTTACAACTAATACCCATCGGCGAAGGATAATTCTCTCTTCCATTTGCCTTGAAATGACAAAAAAGAGAAGGATTTTCACCAGATGCACTGAATGCAACACATGCAACAAACCCCATGCTCAAACTATGCACCTCCACACTAATTGAAGATCCCTTCTTTTGATGGTTAAAGCAGCCTGCAATTTCATTTCCAGGAACAGTGATACCAAATCCAGGTCTTGGATTGGACAAACCCTGTGCCATGAAAAAACAAAATATCAGATAGATAGAGGGGGAGGGAGAGGGAGAGAGATACAAAAAAGTTGGGGTATGATTAAGAGAAGACCTGGAGGTATCTTTCAAGCATGGTGAACCCCATGTTGTCTTGGTCATTATGCTTGTACAATTCCCAGCAGTTAAGACATGAGAACTCTGATTTTTTGGAACTGTTTAGCTTTATCGGATCTGGTATTTCTTTTAGACGTATGCAACCATTCAAATTTACTGTTTGAACTTTTGATGGAACCTCAGGCAATGATTCAAGCATCCTGCAATCCTCCAAGACAAGCATTTGAAGTCCAGAAAGTTTATTTATGCTTCTAGGCAGGCTTACAAAGTCATTCCGGCTAAGATCTAACGACATCAATGAAGATAAGCAGCCAATATGTTCTGGAAGTGCTCCTTCTCTTAGATTGCAATCGCGTAAACCCAGTACCTCTAAAGAGAACAGGCCTGACAAAGAAGGCGACACAACTATTCTTTTGCATCCATCCAAAGATAACACTTTAAGATTCTTTAAAAAAGAAATGGATGCTGGCAGTTGTTTTATTGAAGTTCCACTTAAATCAAACTCCTCCAAACTTTCAACTTCCCCCAAATTTATTGGTATATATTTAAGTCCAGAGCAGCCAGACAAATCAAGTTTTTTAAGCAATTTCAAACAACCTATGCTTTTTGGAATCCTTGTAAGCTTCTTGCAGTTGTTCATGCTCAATAGACCTAAGCTTATCAAATGATGAGTCGATGAAGATAGTTCTCTAATACCAGTCTCATCCAAACGAAGCACTATCAATTTGTTCATGTTTCCTACTATATCTGGAAACTTCTCAAATTTCGAGCAACCATCAAGATTGCAAACTTCAAGAGATTCCATTTCAAGGTTGCATGGGATAGTCCTAACACTTCTGCAGTTCACAAGGTTCACATATTGAAGCTTCTTGTGACTTCCAAGCGATGGATGGACCTCATACAAACTTGTACAACCTTCAAGAATCAGACGCTTGAGATTTGGAATACCAATAAAATTTGGAGTCCTGACCAGGCTTAGTGAGTTGCTCAGATCGATGATTTTCAAATTAACTGCCCTCTGCAATCAGGTAGGGGGGGAAATATGGATATCAATGTCATACATATACAGGAAAATGATAAAAATAAATACTAGGGCCCTTTAATTAGTTGATCTCACCTTATACCCATACCATAATTGCTCAATACTACTATTAGGCATGTGAAGTTCAACTAGCTCATCCATCTGTAAACTAGTTGGCAATGATTTTGAAGGGTAAAAATGCCATTCAAGAAATCGTAACTTATTGGAAAGATCTTCAGGTCCTTCAGAAAGCTGCACGTTGATGATTTTGAGCAATCTTAGCTTGCTCATTTTAGAGAAGGCTTTCATGTTCCATTGTGCCTCTGTTATTCCAGGCATGTCCAAGAAAATGGCTTCTATTTTTTCTTTTCCCTGACAGCCAAAAGGTAATATAAGTAAAAAACAAATACTAACCAGAGAAGAAGCATAAATTAAAATAAACTGTATGAAATTTTATGGATAATGTTCTCTATCAGCTACTCACTGTGTTGTCCATCACTGCAAGGTAGACATCTTGATATGTCCACAATCTACTGCGCCTTCCAGGCTCATCAGGGGATTCACAACGAACAATCTCCTTACCCATTATCTGTAATAAATTATGCATCCAGACTTGATCCCTAGAGACACTTATGAGAGATTTCTCAATAAGAACTTTAGTTCCAATATTTGCATGGAATCCATATCCGTCAAGTATCCTTATTATTCGATCCTTTTTAAACCCCTTTAGGAAACAGGCAATATCTAAAAATATTTTCTTCTCTAATTCATGGAGGCCATCAAAACTAATGCGTAGAACATCAATAATTTTGCGATCAGGAATCTCATTTAGTCTATCAATCGCACTTCCCCAATCATGGATATCTCTTCCATGCAAAAACGAACCTATAACTTCAAGAGCCAGTGGAAGGCCATTAGCATAACCCACAACTTGCTTCGATAGTTTCACGAAATCTTCTGCAGGCTGGAAATTTTTGAAAGCTTTCTGGCTAAATAACATGAGAGCATCATCATTATTCAATTTCTCAACCTCATAAATTCTAACATCATCATATCTAGTCAACACTTTTTTATCTCTGCTTGTTATGATAATTCTGCTCCCTGGACCAAACCATCCACACTTCGCAGCCAAGAATTCTAGTTGTTTTTGGTCATCTACATCATCAAGGATAAGAAGAATCTTTTTAAGCCGCAACCTCCTCCTTATCATATCAATACCTCTAGAAGAATCCCATACAGTGACATGTTGCATTAAGATTTCAGAAAGAAGTTGTTCCTGTAAACGACGCGGTCCATCTTTCTCGGCAAAAACTTCTCTAACATTTGCTAAGAAGCAGCTGCCTTCAAATTGCCAACGAATCGTATCATATACTACCCTTGCAACAGTCGTCTTACCAATGCCACCCATTCCACAAACCCCTATGAAGATGGCTTCAGCAACTTCTTCACCTATATAACCATTTAATACCTCTAAACGAGAATCTACTCCAACTAAATTTTTGCTAATTGTTGGCATAGTGACGCTTAGTTTGTAGAATATATGTTCAACAATGATTTGAATTGATTCCGACTCATTCCTGCATATGATGGTGGAAAACATTAATCATGTTGTGTGCAGAAATCAAATCAGATAGTAATAATGGTAAAATAAACATTAGCATATTATAGCTTGAAAATGTATGGTTGTTAGCCAGAAATTAATACATCAATATTTGAGAAAGATAGGGCCTTGACAATAGATAGCTACAAGAACAGAGAGAAAAAGGAAAGAGTAAACTGAAAACATAACTAGAATTGTAATGATGCAAGAATGATCCTGACAATAGCTATCTTATTGCCTATTGAATCACAAAGTTACTAAAAAGCATGCATAAAAGAACAAAAGTTGGGAAATAAAATATCTAATAAGTTTGGTCTCAACAGACCAAAAGCCAAATGGAGTTCTATCATATTTCTTGTAGACTACTATGTTATTGTTTTAAATTATTTTTAACAAACATTTTTAATTATCTTGTATAATAAACTTTCAAAACACAACTCCAATTTATTAATTTCCAAAGTTTTCTTAAAAATATTTTTACTTATAATCATTTGCAACCATTTTATGCATATATACTAGCCATCTGATTTGCATTTCATAGAGATTAGATAAATCTTTTCCAATAAAAAATAATTATGCAGATTTTTCCATCATGTTTTTTGACATAAAAAATCATAATCATAAGAAAAAAACTTATGCATATATTTAATTAAATAAATTGATAGTCATATGTGTCAATAATATTAAAAAAAATCATTAAAACTAAACTTAATAAAAATAAAAAAGTTTATGCATGCAGATAATTAAATAAATCCATAATTATTTGCGCCAATAAATGTAAAAAGGCTTTAAGGATAAGTAAAGACTAGGATAACAAAAGTAGATTATTTGTAACAAGTGATGAAATTGCATTTTTAATAGTTTTAAGTTATATATATGGGGGGGATGCATTAAACAATAACAAACAAAATAGCTTTGACAGTTTGGCATAATATTCTATTCGGTTATAAACTTAACTAGGTTTAATAAGTTTTTTTCTTCAATTGAATTTAAATCATTAAAAAAAAAAAAAAACAAGCCCGCCCTCCTATGCTTTTTTTTTAAGAGCAAATAACTTATCATTCGTCCTTATTAAAAAAAAAAATAGGTTAACGATATGTCGATCCCGCCAACCGAGATTCCAAACCATCAAGTATGATAGTTGAAAAATTGGGGTTGTGATTTTTTTTCCTATAAAACTTAATTTTTAAGTCATTTTAATTCAAAAACAGTTTACCAACACACTCAGAATATCTAAAACTCAATTCATCAACCCAAAAACTCAAAAAAGATCCAAAAATCTAAAATTAAAACTAGATTGAATTTGTTTTGCTTTACCTAAATCTATTTTTAAGGTAACATTGAGGCTTTAAACAAGCATCATCAAGATCCTCATATATGTAACCCGAGATGTAAACCCTAGGAAATAAGTGGAGGTTTAAATTATAAAATAAATAAATGAAGAAAATAAAAGTGGAGGAATCACTTAAAAATTTACATAAAATAAGAATTCAAAAATTTCAAATATAACATCCGAATGAAATATTTGAGATATCGTGCTTTTTAAAAAACTAGAATTAATTGGGGTTAGATTTAAAATCAAAGAAATGAATTAAAACAAAAAATAATAGATATATAATAAGTTGAGGGGTGAAATTGAAATAAATGTAAATAATTTGGGCTTTAATTATGAGAGGAAAAGATATGGGGATAAAAGTAAAATATTTAAAAGAAATGGGCATAGTGCATTTAAGAGAAATTGAGTAGTATAAATACCCCTATCTTTTGCTCTTGATGTCGGAAGAAATGGTGTACAAAAAGGGAGGGAGATTTTGAAATTGTTTTTGTCAAATTAAGAAGAATTTCAAAGAAAAATAGAGATTAAGTGTTACCAAAAATTCATACATCAAAAGACTTGAGGATTATAAGTGTTATTGGAAGAAAAAAATGGATGTGAATGTTTGTGCATGAAAAGAATGAGGACATTCTTATTTTCTCAAGGCCAGATGTTTTAGCCAAAATGTTTAAAAAGAGGGAATATTGAAACTTCTACTTAGTTTGTTAATGTGTGTTCATGTGTTTTAAAGTGATGAAGAATGCATGTGGCAATAGCAAAGCATGAGGTAGAAGTATCTTGTTTGGAAATTTAATAAAATTTACAATTATGCTTTATATTGATCCTATAAAGGGAAATTGATGCAAATAGAGAAATTAAATTTTAAAAGATGTTTAAAGTCAAAATTAAAGAAAAACGTGCTCCTCTTTTATTTTAAAAGTCAAAATTAAAGAAAAACTAGTTTGATAATAGATCACATAAGAGTCGTTAAATAGTTATTTAATGGATCAGAAATATATACTAATAATTATTTTTCAAATTTAGATTTGATATTCTTGTTATATTGTGATTATTTTGATATTTAATCGCACATTTCAATTGAAAAACATTTAAAAAAAATAGGTTCATCATGGAAACAATAAAGGGTGGATTTGAGAATAAGAATATATAGATGGATAGCTTACCTATTCCGCACGTCCCAGCCTGATAAATTAGCCACCGTAGTGAGACAATCTTTCCAGCTCCGGACCTTCTCCAAATTTTCCTTGAAATTCTCTTCATGTTGAACGAAGGCTTTCTCATATCTCCCTTTCTGCTCGGCTACCAGTGAAGGGTCCACATCATAAAAAACTGGCAGAACAGTGTGCCCCATCTCTTTCATGCACTGAACAATCTTGACAAGTTCATCCAAGCACCATGGTGAAGAAGCGTAATTTCTTGAAAATACAACGACTGAAAACCTTGATTCCTCGATGGCCTTCCAGAGAGCAGGTTCGATGGTCTTTCCTCTCTGGAGCTCCCTATCATCCATGTATACGTCGATGCCTCTCTGAACCAGGTTAGAATATAGATGACTAGTAAAGTTGTTCCTGGTGTCTTGGCCTCTAAAACTAAGGAACACATCATAAATATATTCTGGAGGAGAAGAAGAAGGAGACGAGGTTATTCCTTGCAGGCTGGTGGAAGCCATGAAAATCCCTATAGCAATAAATTAGTTCCGACCCCTTGATCTAGTATCAACTAGGTAGCTTGGTTCAGCAATTGCTTTCCACCTGCGCCTGTGTTTAAACATGAAACAGAAGGTGAGAGCAAGAAATTAATTTGGGAATTAAATCTACCAAATAGCAGTTTCAAGCTGGAAGATGTACAATTCTAGTTCGAAATCAGAAAACACCTACAAGTATTACTCGAATCTAGACGAAACAAGCCGTGTGGTAAGTGTTGAATAAAGAGGCACAAGATCTAGCCAAACCCAATATTTCTTCTTCTTCTGGTATCTTACTAACCAGCTCCCAAAGCCCTTTTCTTTTCTTTTTTTCCCAATGACATGAAATTCTTTCTGGTTCCTATTAGGTCAAGAACACTCACTGGTAAGTTTACTGCATTTTCTTTGTATCCAGCTGTAAGGGACTACTTTCGGCGGAGTAAAAAGCAAAGAAATGAAAGCGACATCGAACGCGCATCGGACACCTTCCAGGAAAGAGCACATTTTCTTCTCTCTTCCGCTTTTCCAAGCTTTTGCATTTGACGAGCTTTCCAACCATTCGAATTCAAATTGTCCCGTGACATTAAACGATAGAAAAAAATAAAATAAAAAACATAAAACCGTGTAATAATATGTGCATGCAAAGGTTCTAAGGTGAACTACAACAATCCCACGAAGTTCTGTAAAATTGTAAGAAATATTTAAGAGTTTCGCGATTTGATAGGAACATATTTCAATAAACATAATGCCCTTAACTATTGTCAAGATAAAAATAATTAAAAAAAAAAAAAAAAAAAAAAAAAAAAAGAGATTTATAGAGAGAAAAAATAAACTCAAAACTATTATAAAATCATATATTTTATATGTGGATGTCTAGTCATGCATCCCTCTTCCTCATTCTAAAATTCTATATCTTTTTATGTCATTTGAACTTACAAGTATTTATGTATATGTGCCTATAAATTGATGCATTGCTAAAAGAAGAAAATATATACATATAAAATTATAAATTATATGAAATAAGAATGATTTTTCCATTTTCTTAGTTTTCATTGTTCTTATTCTTTATATTAACTTTTTATTGAGTATATTCTGTGTTTTTAAATATATAATCTTATAAAACGTTATCAACACGAATTGCTCCCCATTTTCAGCTTGAAGCAGAAAATCATATTTGATTTATTCATAAGAAGTAAAAGGTGTATATATATATTATCTCCTATACTCATTTTAATATAAATTTAAGTAAAATTTCATCAAATTTATTCATCATTATATATTTATTATTATTTAAATTATGTACTTATATTAATGCAAATCATAAATATGCTTTATGTTTACTAGAATCGCTCGACTTGCTTTTTTAATTCACATCAAAAATTATATTGTGTGTTTATAATTTTGATATATAGAGTAGAAATCTCTAGCATGGGAGCCACTGATCCAAAGTAAGGTGAAATACTCCTTGTGGTTGAGGTATAACAATGTCACGTGTTATTTTTATTTTGTTTTAATAGTTTGATCGTAGTAAGTTTTTTTCTCATTGTAATTTTTATGAATTTTTTTACATTTTTATTTTCTATATTTATCATGAATTTTTTATGCTAAAATTCATCTGGATGTTATGGGTCGTAGAGACATCATTATAAATGGTAATGAAGTATTTAGTTAAAATAAGACAAAGATCATGATTTTCTTACGCCATCATCTCCACAAAGAGTTAAAAATAGAGTATTTCAAAATATAAAAAAAATCCCCTTATTCTTTGGAAAAATTTGAAAGAAAGATATAACCATAAAATAACAGTTATTCTCCAAAAAGCTCATTATAATTAGATATATTTATGACAATAAAATTTTAAATCAGTAAGTAAATATAATTCTATAATGTTTAATGTTATTTATAAATTGAAATTATGTGGACACAACTCACAAAAAAAATATTAAACCGTGTAATAATATGTGCATTTGGACAGGATTTTCTCTGCAATTACCACATGGGTTGTTTTCTTATTTATTTTTAATTCCTTTATTTCAGTTTGATTCTTCACTATTATATTAATTTAGCGGAATAACCTAATTTCATACAATTTTGTTTTTTTTTTCTAATATTTTTCTATAATCTTAGCAATAGTTCATTTTTTTCATTTTATTTATACTTGTTACTTTTTAATTTACCCGTTTTATCAGATACAGTTCATCCAATGACCTAAATCTCAATCTCTTTCACTTTTATAAATCAATCAATTTTTTTTTATCCGATTAACTTAATATTTCAAATCTCATATTTTTAAAACGTTTTTAATAATAATTACTTCGTCTGGGATTTGTTTTATTGTAATCTCCCACAACATAACACTGACTAAAATATTTTAGTATTTACCAAGACAAATCTCGACAAAAGTAGACTACGATTTTTATAAGTTTGATTTTCGCCATTTAAACATATAGGAAATAATACACAGGTACGGTACACATAAATTGTTTTCTTAACTTGATTTAAAAATTTTAAATTATTCAAATAATGTTTTGAAATTGGAAATTATATAAGAGATTATATATATATAATTCTCTTAAAATTGACTATTTATTGAGTATATTTTATGTTTTTAAATATATAGTCTTATAAAACATTATCAACACGAATTGTTCTTCATTTTTATTTTGAAACAAATAATCTTTATTCATAAGAAATAAAAGATATATTTATCTACTTATATATATATATATATATATATATATATATATATATATATATATATATATATATATATATATATATATATTATCTCTTATACTCATTTCAATACAAATTTAAGTAAAATTTTATCAAATTTTATTCATCATTATATATTTATTATTATTTAAATTATGTATTAATATTTATGCAAATCATAAGTGTGTTTTATGTTTATTAGAAGATCTTATGCTCGTTCGACTTGGCTTTTTAATTCACATCAGAAATTATATTGTGTGTTTATAATTTTGGTATATAGACTAGAATCTCTAGCATGGGAACTACTAATCCAAGGTAAAGTGAAATACTCTTTCTGGTTGAGGTATAACAACATCACGTGTCATTTTTGTTTTGTTGTAATAATTTAATTGTACTAAGTTTTCTTATCATTGTAATTTTTATGAATTTTTTTATATTATTATTTTTTTACATTTACCATAAATTCTTGATGCCAAAATTTATCTAGATGTTATGGGACTTAGATACATCATTATAAATAGCAATGAAGTATTTAGTTAAAATAAGATAAGGTCATGATTTTCTGACGCCATCATCCCCATGAAGAGTTAAAAATAGAGTATTTCAGAAAGAAAAAAAAATCCCCTTATTCTTTGTCAAAATTTGAAAAAAAATAAAATATGACCATTAAAAAACAGTTATTCTCCAAAAAACTCTTTATAATTAGATATATTTACAATTACATGATTTTAAATTAATAAGTGAATACAATTCTATAATATTTAATATTGGTTCTCAATTGAAATTATAGGCAAACAATTCATCGACAAAAATATATTAAATAATATATTCTCTCTCTCTTCCGCTTTTCCTCTCCCTTTTGAGTCAGCATCAAGCTTTTGCATTGTCCCGTGACATTAAACGAGAAAAAAAAATAAAAAATAAAAACCGTGTAATGATTCATAAAAACCGTGTAATAAATCCCTGTCAGTGCGTTCTTTCAAGGGATTCTACAAGAGTTCCCCTCCTTTTACCTCCAAAGCAAATATATTTATTTGATGTTTTTATCTAGATTTTTAATGATTCATATTTGAAAAAGCAAAATAAAAACGACAGCTACAATGAAAATTTATGAGTCAAGTTTTATATTATTAATATCCGAATACAAATCTTAAACCCAATCCAATACTCAACCGAAACACCTACACTTTTTTTTTAATAAAAAACTCAAATCTCAATCAACTATTCGTACAATTAAAACCAAGGAAATCTATGGATTCATGGTTGCTCGCGCAGCTGCCGGAGCAGCGACTCAGACAGCTGCCGGAGCAGCGACTCAAGTGTCTGGAACCTCTGGAGAGGTTGGACCCCACGCCTCCACCGCGGGGTCAACAGACTTTCCATCCACGTGCTCATCATACCCAGTTGCCACAAGCTCGGCCGACTCCGCTGCCACAGGATCGGCCACCTCTGCTTTTGCCAAATCGGCTGACCCAGCAGCATGAAATACAAGATCTTGCTACTCTGAGGGCCCTGAAACTGTGGCAGACCCTCTATGCTGCTAAGAGAGAGGAGAAGTCAGGAATGTTGTGTGTGCGCGCGCGCGCATCTATATATATCTATATAGCTTGGAATAATGGTAACTTTTTAAAACTTGAAGGTTATTAATATATGTTAGATAGGGTTGAGCATTGTCTCTCCAAACTCAACCCAAATATGAATAAATTGTTTTTTATCCATTTAGATTTGTTAAAGATGTTATCCTTCTATTCGAGTAAACTTATCATAAAATATAGATATGTGAAAAAAAAATCCGCATCATCAAACTATACATGGAATCGATGATATAAAGAGCATAGATTTGATAACATTAAGTTCTAGAAACAGCACCATGTTTCAGTATTTCCAATTTCATTTAATCGAAGGGTGTGTTTAGTTTGGTGGTTGAACATGTTTTTATGTTAAAATTTAAATTTAAATTAATTTTTATGTTTTTAAATTGTTATGATATATGGATATAACAATATATTATTGTTATTTTAAATTGTTGTGGTAAAAAAATATAAAAATATTGGATATGAAAAGTTGATTTTTAAAAATAATTTAAAATAACAATAAATTTTTTTTAAATACTTTTCAAGTCACTCCCACCAGGTAATAAAAAAGCACAGTAATGATTACCTTTTCCAAGATTCCACTCCAGATTTTTCATAGTTCTCAAATCCAATGAGAATATTCATCCACCTTTTCACTTTCGCATCGTCCGTGCACTTTTCTTCTTCTTCATCCTTATCAAAGACAATTGTGTACATCCCTATTTGATCATCTATCTTTGATTGTTTGGCATCATAAGAAACTGGAAAAACAGTGTCCGGTCTCATCTCACTCATGAATCCGACCATATTGACAAGTTCATCAAAGCACCAAGTAAAAGATGCACAATCTCTTGCAAATATAAAAACTGACAATCCTGATTCCTCAATGGCCTTTAAGAGTCTTGATCTAATTGCCATCACTTTCTCTAGTTCCTTGTCGTCTGGGATAGTGCCTCTCAGGGCTGGAGCTTTTCTTAAATTGGTGAAAGCATTACTAATGTCTGCGCCTCTGATTGAATGGAAAAATATCCTTCTATAGTGATAAGAACAAAGAGCTTGTGATGACTGAGGAGCGTGCAGAGAATATAACAAAAAGACACCACAATTCTTCACCTTTACTTGCTCGGAGGAATGAAACGACAACTCAATGTTGCTAAACGATTCATGCTGCCATTCTTTAAGCTCTTTAAGGTAATCAAAAGATAAATAGAATAACCAAAGATGATCTGACAGAACTTGGATAGAGTTACAACTAATACCCATCGGCGAAGGATAATCTTCTCTTCCATTTGCCTTGAAATGACAAAAAACAGAAGGATTTTCACCAAATGCACTGAATGCAACACATGCAACAAACCCCATGCTCCAACTATGCACCTCCACGCTAATTGAAGATCCCTTCTTTTGATTGTTAAAGCAACCTGCAATTTCATTTCCAGGAACAATGATACCAAATCCAGGTCTTGGATTGGACAAATCCTGTTCCATGAAAAAACAAAATATTATATAGATAGAGGTAGAGGGAGAGAGATACAAAAAAGTTGGGGTATGATTAAGAGAAGACCTGGAGGTAACTAGCAAGCATGGTGAACCCCATGCTATCTTCGCCATTATGCCTATACAATTCCCAGCAGTTAAGACATGAGAACTCTAATCTTTTGGAACTGCTTAGCATTTCCGGATCTGGGATTTTTCTTAGGCGTATGCAACCATTCAAATTTAATGTTTGAACTTCTGATGGAACCTCGGGCAATGATTCAAGCATCCTGCAATCCTCCAAGACAAGCATTTCAAGCCTGGAAAGTTTATTTATGCTTCTAGGCAGGCTAACAAAGTTATTCTGGCTAAGATCTAAGGACATCAATGAAGATAAGCCGCCAATATCTTGAGGAAGTGCCCCTTCTTTTAGATGGCAAGCGCGTAAACCGAGTATTTCTAAAGAGCACAGACCCGACAAAGAAGGCAACACAACTATTCTTTTGCATCCATCCAAAGATAACACTTTAAGATTCTTTAAAAGAGAAATGGATGATGGCAGTTGTTCTATTGAAGTTCCACTTAAATCAAACTCCTCCAAACTTCCAGCTTCCCCAAAATTCTCTGGTATATATTTAAGTCTAGAGCAGCCAGACAAATCAAGTTTTTTAAGCAATTTCAAACAACTTATGCCTTCTGGAATCCTTGTAAGTTTCTTGCAGTTGTTCATGCTCAATAGACCTAAGCCAATCAAATGATGAATTGATGAAGATAGTTCTATAATACCAGTCTCGTCCAAACGAAGCACCATCAATTTGTTCATGTTTCCTACTATATCTGGAAACTTCTCAAGTTTTGAGCAGCCATCAAGACTGAAAACTTCAAGTGATTCCATTTCAAGGTTGCTTGGGAGAGTCCTAATACTTCTGCAGTTCACAAGATTCACATATTGAAGCTTCTTGTGATGTCCAAACGATGGATGAACTTCATACAAACTTGTACAACCTTCAAGAATCAGACGCTTGAGATTTGGAATGCCAGTAAAATCTGGAGTCCTAACTAGGCTTAGTGAGTTATTCAGATTGATGATTTTCAAATTAACTGCCCTCTGCAATCAAGGGGGAAGAAATATGGATATTTCTATCATAAATATATAGGAAAATGGATAAAAAGAAATACTAAGGCCTTTAAATTAGTTGATCTCACCTTATGCCCATACCATAATTGCTCAATACTACTGTTAGGCATGTGAAGTTCAACTAGCTCATCCACCTGTAAACTAGCTGGCATTGATTTTGAAGGGTAAAAATGCCATTCAAGAAATCGTAACTTATTGGAAAGATCTTCAGGTCCTTCAGAAAGTTGCACGTTGTTGATTTTGAGCAATCTTAGCTTGCTCATTTTAGAGAAGGCTTTCATGTTCCATTGTGCCTCTGTTATTCCATGCATGTCCAAGAAAATAGCTTCTATTTTTTCTTTTCCCTGTCAACCAAAAGGGAATATAAGTAAAAAAAACAAATACTAACCAAAGAAGAAGCATAAATTAAAATAAACTACTCACCGTGTTGTCCATCAGTGCAAGGCAGACATCCTCGTATGTCCACAATCTACTGCGCCTTCCAGGCTCTTCAGGTGATTCACGACGAACAATCTCCTCACCCATTATCTTTAATAAATTGTGCATCCAGACTTGATCCCGAGAGACACTTATGAGAGATTTCTCAATAAGAACTTGAGTTCCAATTTTTGCATGGAATCCACGGCCTTTAAGTATCCTTTTTATTCGATCTTTTGTAAACCCCTTCAGGAAACAGGCAATATCTAAAAATAGTTTCTTCTCTAATTCATGGAGGCCATCAAAGCTAATGCGAAGAACATCAATAATTTCACGGTCAGGAATCTCATTTAGTCTATCAATCGTACTTCCCCAATCATGGATATCTCTTCCATGCAAAAACGAACCTATAACTTCAAGAGCCAGTGGAAGTCCATTAGCATAACCCACAACTTGCTTGGATAGTTCCATGAAATCTTCTGCAGGCTGGTAACTTTTAAAAGCTTTTTGGCTAAATAACAAGAGTGCATCATCATCATTCAATTTCTTAGCCTCATAAATTCTAGCATCATCATATCTAGTCAACACATTTTTATCTCTGCTTGTTATGATAATTCTGCTCCCTGGACCAAACCATCCACGCTCCGCAGCGAAGAATTCTAGTTGTTTTTGGTCATCTACATCATCAAGGATAAGAAGAGTCTTTTTAAGTCGCAACCTCCTCCTTATCATATCAATACCTCTAGAAGAATCCCATACAGTGGCATGTTCCATTAAGATTTCAGAAAGAAGTTGTTTCTGTAAACGACGTGGTCCATCTTTCTTAGCAAAAACTTCTCTGACATTTGCTAAGAAGCAGCTGCCTTCAAATTGCCAATGAATCATATCATATACTACCCTTGCAACAGTCGTCTTACCTATGCCACCCATTCCACAAACTCCTATAAAGATTGTTTCTCCAACTTCTTCATTTATATAACCATTTAATACCTCTAGACGAGAATCTATTCCAACTAATTTTTTGCTAATTGCTGGCATAGTGACACTTAGTTTGTAGAATATATGTTCAACAATGATTTTAATTGATTCTGACTCATTCCTGCATATGATGGTGGAAAACATTAATCATGTTGTGTGCAGAAATCAAATCACATAGTGATATTGGTAAAATAAACATTAAATATTGTAGCTCGAAAATGTATGGTTGGTAGCCGGAAATTAATACATCATTCTTTGAGAAATATAGGACCCTTGACAATAAATAGCTTCGAGAACAGAGAGGAAAAGGACAAAATCAACTGAAAACGTAACTAGGATTGTATTGATGCAAGAATGATCCTTACAATAGCTATCTTGTTGCCTATAGAATCACAAAGTTACTAAAGAAGCATGCATAAAAGAACAAAAGCCGGGAAATAAAATATCTAATAAGTTTGGTTTCGACAAACCAAAAACCAAAAAAAATATCTAATAAGTTCTATCATATTTCTTGTCGGCTACTATGTTATTTTTTTTAATTATTTTTAACAAACATTTTTAACTATCTTGTATAATAAACTTTCAAAAAATAACTCCAAATCTAAAGTTTTTTTTTAAATTATTTTTACTTATAATCATTTGCAAACATTTTATGCATATATACTAGCCATCTGATTTGCATTTCGTCGAGATTAGATAAATCTTTTCCAATAAAAAATAAATATACAGATTTTTCCATCATGTTTTTTGACATAAAAAAATCATAATCATAAGAAAAAAAAACTTATGCATATATTTAATTAAATAAATTGATAGTCATATGTGTTAATAATATTAAAAAAATCATTAACGATAATTAAAAACTAAACTCAATAAAAAAGTTTTAAATGTAAAAAAGGCTTTAATGATAAGTAAAGACTAAGATAACAAGAGTAGATTATTTGTAACAAATGATGAAATTGTATTTTAATTGGGTGTGGGGGGGGGGAACAACAACAAACAAAATAGCTTTGACATTTTGGCATAAACTTAACTAGGTTTAATAAGTTTTTTTTTCTTCAATTGAATTTAAATAAAATAAAATAAAAGCAAGCCCGCCCTCCTATGCTTGTTTTTTTAAGAGCAAATAACTTATCATTCGTCATTATTTTTTTATAAAAAAAATAGGTTAATGAAATGTCGTCTGCCAACTGAAATTCCAGCCATCAATATGATAGTTGAAAAATTGGAGTTGTGATTTTTTTCCTATAAAACTTAATTTTTAAGTCATTTTAATTCAAAAACAGTTTACCAACACACTCAGAATATCTAAAACTCAATTCATCAACCCAAAAAACTCAAAAAAGATCCCAAAATCTAAAATTAAAACTAGATTGAATTTGTCTTGCTCGACCTAAATCTATTTTTAAGGTAACATTGAGGCTTTAAACAAGCATCATCAAGATCCTCATATATGTAAACCCCAGGAAATAAGTGTAGGTTTAAATTATAAACTAAATAAATGAAGAAAATAAAAGTGGAGGAATCACGTAAAAAATTACATAAAATGAGAATTCAAAAATTTCAAATATAACATTCGAACGAAATATTTGAAATATCATGATTTTTTAAAAACTTGGAATTAATTGGGGTTAGATTTAAAATCAAAGAAAAGAATTAAAACAAAAAATAATAGATATATAATAAGTTGAGGGGTGAAATTGAAATAAATATAAATAATTTGGGCTTTAATTATGAGAGGAAAAGATATGGGGATAAAAGTAAAATATTTAAAAGAAATGGGCATAAGTGCATTTAAGAGAAATTGAGTAGTATAATACCCCTATCTTTTGCTCTTGATGTCAGAAGAAATGGTGTACAAAAAGGGAGGGAGATTTTGAAATTGTTTTTTGTCAAATTAAGAAGAATTTCAAAGAAAAATAGAGATTAAGTGTTACCAAAAAATCATACATCAAAAGAGTTGAGGATTAGAAGTGTTATTGGAAGAAAAAATTGAATGTGAATGTTTTTATATTGAATGGATTGAGCATGAAAATAATGACATTCTTATTTTCTCAAGGCCAGATGCTTTAGCCAAAATGTATAAAAAGAGGGAATATTGAAACTTCTACTTAGCTTGTTAATGTGTGTTCATGTGTTTTAAAGTGATGAAGAATGCATGTGGCAATAGCAAAGCATGAGGTAGAAGTATCTTGTTTGGAAATTTAATAAAATTTACAATTATGCTTTATATTGATCCTATAAAGGGAAATTGATGCAAATAGAGAAATTAAATTTTAAAAGATGTTTAAAAGTCAAAATTAAAGAAAAACGTGCTCCTCTTTTATTTTAAAAGTCAAAATTAAAGAAAAACTAGTTTGATAATAGATCACATAAGAGTCGTTAAATAGTTATTTAATAGATCAGAAATATATACTAATAATTATTTTTCAAATTTAGATTTGATATTGTTGTTATATTGTGATTATTTTGATATTTAATTGCACATTTCAATTGAAACATTTTTTTTAAAAAAAGGTTCATCATGGAAACAATACAGGGTGGATTTGAGAATAAGAATATGTAGATGGATAATTTACCTATTCCGCACGTCCCAGCCTGATAAATTAGCCACCGTAGCGAGACAATCTTTCCAGTTCCGGACCTTCTCCAAATTTTCCTCGAAATTTTGATCATGCTCAACGAAGGCTTCCGCATATTTCCTTTTACGCTCGGCTACCTCTGAGGGGTCCACGTCATAAAAAACTGGCAGAACAGTTTGCCCCATCTCTTTCATGCACTGAACAATTTTGACAAGTTCATCCAAGCACCATGGTGAAGAAGCGTAATTTCTTGAAAATACAACGACTGAAAACCTTGATTCCTCGATGGCCTTCCAGAGAGCAGGTTCGATGGTCTTTCCTCTCTCGAGCTCCCTATCATCCATGTAAACGTCGATGCCTCTCTGTACCAGGTTAGAATATAGATGACTAGTAAAGTTGTTCCTGGTGTCTTTGCCTCTAAAACTAAGGAACACATCATATATATATTCTGGAGGAGAAGAAGAAGGAGACGAGGTTATTCCTTGCAGGCTGGTGGAAGCCATGAAAATCCCTATAGCAATAAATTAGTACCGACCCCTTGATCAAGTATCAACTAGCTAGCTTGGTTCAGCAATTGCTTTCCACCTGCGCCTGTGTTTAAACATGAAACAGAAGGTGAGAGCAAGAAATTAATTTGGGAATTAAATCTACCAAATAGCAGTTTCTGGAAGATGTACAATTCTAGATAGAAATTAGAAAACACGTACAAGTATTACACGAATCTAGACGAAACAAGCCGTGTGGTAAGTGTTGAATAAAGAGGCACAAGATCTAGCCAAGCCCAATATTTCTTCTTCTTCTTTTGGTATGCAGAAGAGGATTTATAACTTTGCTCAATTTTGCCCCTATGTTTAAACACGAAACAGAAGGTAAGAGCAGGAAATTAGAAATTTAAATCACTCAGTATCAATTTCGAGCTGGAAATCAGAAAAACACCAAAGAGGCACAAGATCTAGCCAGGCTCAATATTTAATTTGTCTTTAGATCAAAAATGTGTGGCGGTAAGTTTCTGTGTTATCCTTAAACTGCAGAGAAGATAGACTTTTCAGAGGAGAAAAGTTCAAAGAAATGAAAGGGATACGCAGCTGGAATCTTTCCTGGCAAATGTCGGGGTTAGGCCACATGAATGACCCAAGGAAACGGAACATTTTTGGAATTTTATTATTTATTCTAGAAAACACCACATGATATGGTGTTTTCGTTGTAATTTAACATTAACATTTTATTATGGATTTACTTATCAACATCTAGTCTTGTACTAATGATCCAGTAATCAACATGAATCTAGACGAAACAAGCCGTGTGGTAAGTGGGTGTTGAATAAAGAGGCACAAGATGTAGCCAACCCCAATATTTCCTCTTCTTCTTCTGGTATCTGACTATAACGCTAACCAACTCCCAAAGCCCAACTCCCAAAGCCCTTTTCTTTTCTTTTTTTCCCAATGACATGAAATTTTCTCCGGTTCCTATGAGGTCAAGAACACGTATTGGTAAGTTTACTGGATTTTCTTCGGTATCCAGCTGTATGAAAGCGACATCGAACGCGCTTCGGACACCGTGTAATTTGAGGAGCTTTTCCAACCATTCGACTTCAAATTGTTCCATGACATTAAACGAGAGAGAAAAAAAATAAAAACCGTGTAATAATATGTGCATTGGGACAGGAATTTCTCTGCAATTACCACGTGGGTTGTTTTCTTAATTTTTTTTAATTATTTTATTTCAGTTTATTCGTCACTATTATATTAATTTAGTGGAATAACCTAAATTGATACTTTTTTTTTCTAATATTTTTCTATAATCTTAGCAATAGTTCATTGTTTTTTCATTTTATTTATACTTGTTACTTTTTTATTTACCCGTTTTATCAAATACAATTCATCCAATGACCTAAATCTCAATCTCTTACACTTTTATAAATCAATCAAGTTTTTTTATCCAATTAACTTAATATTTCAAATCTCATATTTTTTAAACTTTTTTAAAAATAATTACTTCGTCTGGGATTTGTTTTATTGTAATCTCCCATAACATAACACTGACTATAATATTTTAGTATTTACTTAGACAAATCTCGACAGAAGTAGACTAGGATTTTAATAAGTTTGATTTATGCCATTTAAACATATAGGAAATAATACATAGGTAAGGTACACATAAATTATTTTTTAATTTGATTTAGAATTTTTAAATTAATCAAATAATGTTTTGAGATTGGAAATTTGAAAGAATTCAAAATGCGATTAATTTCAGTATTTTCGATTATGTAATTGATGTTACAATAGGATTTAAATAGGAAAAATATACAATATAATTCTAGCTATAATACAATCTATCTTTAGCTACTTACTAGAACAATTCCTATTTCTAGTAAAATACAAAGATAACGGCTCTATTTTAACACTCCCCCTCAAGTTGAGGCATAGAATTCTATCATGCCTAACTTGCTAATTGTGTCATAAAACACCCTTCCTGAGACTGCCTTTGTAAGCATATCGGTCAGCCGATCTTCAGACCGAACAAACGGTAATTGTATATTTTTCCGATCAAGATTCTCTTTAATGAAGTGTCGGTCAACTTCAACGTGTTTGATACGATCATGTTGTACCGGATTGTGTTCAATTTCAATAGATATCTTATTATCACAGTGTAGACCCATGGGTGTTCCATAATCAATTTTCAAGTCCTGTAATACCTGTTTAATCCATAGTAACTCACACACACCATAAGTCATACCTCGGTATTCTACCTCTGCACTTGATCTAGCGACTACTTTATGCTTTTTACTTCTCCATGTGACGAGATTACCTTCTACAAAAGTAAAGTAACCTAATGTCAATCTTCTATCAGTCTGATTTCCTGCCCAGTCTGAGTCTATATACCATTTAATCTCATGGACCTTCTTTTTTGAAAAAAAATAGTCATCTTCCTGGTGCACTCTTCAAATATCTTAAGATTCGATATACTGCTTCCATGTGTTCTTCTCCTGGTAAGTGCATGAACTGGCTCACCACACTCACTACATAGGCTATGTCTGACCTAGTATGAGATAAATATATCAGTCTCCCCACTAACTGCTAATAACGCTCTTTGTCCATTGGCGTCTGGTTTTCCAATTCCCCAAGCTTGTGATTCATTTTCATAGGTGTGTCAACAGGTTTGCACGCTAGCATTCTAGTTTCTGTTAACAAATCTAACACATATTTTTTTTGTGATAGACATATCCCTGTTTTTTACCTCAAGACCTCAATTCCTAAGAAATACTTCAGTTGTCCGAGATCTTTCATTTAAATTTGGATACCAGAAACTGTTGTAGTGTTATTCTTTCCTCTGGTCATCTCCTGTTAGGACCATATCATCCACATACACAATTAATATCGTAATTCTTCCTTCTCTATGTTTTATAAACAAGGTGTGATCCGAGTTGCTTTGTTTATAGCCAAATTCCTTCATCGTACACGAGAAACTTCTGAACCAAGCTTGGGGTGACTGTTTAAAACCGTATAATGCCTTCTTCAACTTGAAAACTTCAGTCAAGGACTTGCGTTTAGCTTCAGGTGGTAACTCCATGTATACATTTTCTTCAAGGTCTCTATTGAGGAAGACATTCTTGACATCAAATTGTTGCAAGACCCAGTCTCAATTCACTGCTAAAGATATGAGAATGCGGATAGTATATATCTTTGCAACCGGAGCAAAGGTCTCTTGATAATATACTCCATATTTCTGTGTATATACCTTCGCAACCAACCTTGCTTTGTACCTGTCAATATTGTCATCCACCTTGAATTTTACTGTGAACACCCGTCTCCACCTAACTGTCTTCTTCCTTTTTGACAGTGTACACAGCTCTCAAGTGTTATTCCTCTGTAGTGCCTCCATCTCCTCATTCATCGCCTTAGTCCACTTTGGGTCTGCTAATGCATCTTGTACATTACTAGAAATAGACACATCGGATAATTGATTAACAGTAAATGCATATGATTCCATTAATTTATGGGAAGAGATGTAATTACTAATGGGGTATTTAGTTTTGTTTCTAGGATTAGGTATTTAGTTTTGTTTCCGAACGATTTCTGTAATCTGCCTATTTTTCCGTTCTGCTAGTCCATTCTACTGTGGAGTATATGTGTATGAGGTTTGGTGTCTAATTCCATGATGCTTAAGAAATCCCCTAAAAAATTATCCATAAATTCATTACCATTGTCAAATTGAAGTGTACGAATTTGTCTTTGGTACTGGGTCATCACCATTTTATGAAATTCCTGAAAAGTTGTACCTACATCACTTTTATTTCGGAGAAGAGATATCCAGGTCATGCAAATACATTCATCAATAAATATAACAAAATAACAAGCATTAGAAATGATGGAATTTTTGTAGGGCCCCCAACATCCGAGTGGATGACTGCGAAAAGTTCTAAACTTTTATGCAAACATGGTAAATAGGGAATATGGTGGCTTTTGGTCAGTTCACAAATTTCACAATGAAAATCCAAATTGCTTAAACTTGAAAATAACTGTGGTTGGAGCTTCTTGAGATACTCAAAAAAGAGATGTCCTAGCCTTTGATGCCACAATCATACAATAGCTTGTTTTCGGTCTTGATTTTATGTCTGATGTGCTTGACTCAGTTTTGATCCCATTTTTTCCTGTTAACTCCAGGTAATACAGATTTCCTTGTCTAACACCATAACCAAGAATCTTTAGGGTTAGAACATCTTGAAAAACACAAAAAAGAGGCCAAAAAGTGACAGTGCATGCAAGGGTAAACATAATTTGGCTGACTGACAAGAGATTGTATTCAAGAGATGGAACAATGAGAACAATATCTAGAGTTAGAGAATCAATCAAGGTTATAGACCCTTCCCCCGTAATAGGGGAGGTACTACCATTAGCTGTGCAAATAACTGACTGAGAGGAGGGTTTCAAGAACTTTAAATTACCGGAATCTCTAGTCATATGATCGGATGCACCTGTATCAATAATTCAAGTATTATTTTTAGTAATGATAGAGTTTGCAGAAGTTTTACCAATTGTGTCTGGATGAACAACATTCATCGTAGGTTATATCTGTTCAGTTTTCATTAAATTTACAATACCTTTTTCGATATTTTTCCAGGGTTTTTTCATAAAATCCCACCAGTCAGGGTAGCTAATAATTTCATAGCTTTTTGTTTTGAATGACCCGCCGCAATGAGAACACACCAGCCCACTTGGTTTCTTACAACCCGAAATAAACATGTGCCTCTCACTTTCATTTCTCTCATTTCCAGCCTTGAACTTAGCCTCATCACTTCTCCACCCGTTAATTTCGAAACAATGGTTGTTCCTTTGCTGACAAAGAAGGTCGTGAAGAAGTGGGTCAAGAAGTTTAAGAGGCCCCAGGGCGACTGGAAGATCTTTGTCAAGACAAAATGGAGGACAGCGGTGCATATAACCTGTTCGTACAAGTAAGTCAAAAATTTCCAACTTTAGGTTTGTGGTGTTTGTTTCTGAGTTTTTTTGTGATGAGAAATGAAGGGAGGACAGTTGTGTGTATGAATTGATGAAGTTTTTGGGTTTGTGGTTTTTGTTTCGGGGGTTCAATCTGGGTTTTTTTCGGGAAAATATGGATTTTCCGGGAAAAACTTGGTTTTCCGGGAAAATCTGGGTTTTTTGGGTATGAACAGTAACTTTGAACAAACAGGTACTGTAGCAATCAAATTCTGGGATGAACAGTAGCTGTTTGACGAAAAAATACTGTAGAGATCGATTTCTGGGTTTAATTTCGAGATAAACAAATACAGTTCAAGAAAAAAATTATGGGGATGAACAAATACGGTTCAAGAAAAAAAATTCAAGATTCGCTCTGATACCATGTAAGAATTTGAAATGCGATTAATTTTAGTATTTTTGATTATATAATTGTTGTTACAATAGGATTTAAATAGGAAAAATGTACAATATAATTCTAGCTATAATACAATCTATCTTAAGCTACTTACTAGAACAATTTCTATTTCTAATAAAATACAAAGATAACGGCTCTATAACAGCTCTATTTTAACAAAATTATATATATAATTCTCTTAAAATGAACTCCACTCACGATGTAGCGTGTGTGTGTGTATATATATATAATTCTCTTAAAATGAACTCCGCGTAGCATGTACAAATTATCTAGTTTATTCTAATTTTTGATGTAGATTTTTTTTCCAGGAACTACTATGTGTTATGCTTTTTATATATGCATGTGTGTCTTTTGCTTGAGTATTTCAACAACAGAATATTAATATATTTTTAACAACATTATGATAACTTGTAGAAACCAGGGAGAAAAAAAAGATATCAAGACGATCCAATAGAATATACACTAGAATATGACGTAAAAATAATCCACCTCAATTTCTTTGATATTCATCCAATTACAAAAACACAGATTGAACAGTTAATCCTAAATTGAACAGAAAATATATAATGCAGCAATACAATTAACCCCATGCATTTTAATCCAAAAAAATAGATCATATAAAAAAATAATCAAAATCCAGCCATTTGACACATGCAATGAGAATGAGAGAAGAATCAACCCGTAGGCAACTTAGAGCGACACATGGGGCACGAAGTACTCCTCAATAACAAGTTGTGAAAGCAAGTTGGACACACAAGGCATCATTCGAACCCATATTGTCCTCAATCATTTGTTCGTGCCCATAATCTATATATATATTATTGTTCTGCTGGGTTTCTTATTTAAATGGAAAAGAAAAAAAGTTAAATTTTTTTGAATTTCAAATCTCACCCATGTCAGTAATAGCATAACATGATTGATTTTCGTTTTTTTATTTCATTTTCTGGTTTTGCCGCTTTAATTTGGACTAGAACTCCTAAACCCTAAACTTGCCAAGTCCAATTAATTAAAATTATCCAGATCTACTCGACTGGTTAAGGCTTCACCAGGAAAATCTTCATTAGTGTACAGTAAATAAATAATTAAGGACGTCGTGTCTCGAGGATTAGATGACATATAATTAACCATTGATCAAGGTAGGCCACAATTTTGATATAGCACCTGAGACATCATACCAAGAGCATTAGCATCCCACAAAATTGGTAATGACTTAATATATCACACAATTAACAATTATTTAAAATGTAATCAAAACTATAAAAGGAGAAGGAACGTGCTTAAGAAATTTGTATTTACACCATAATCACAAACGATCAGCGTCATAATCATGGCTCTCTCTTAGTAAGATTTAACTAACCCATGTCTTAAGCAATTCTCCAGATATGAATCATAATCTCTTGTCAATGAAGGATTAATTAGGAAAAAATTGACAATCTATATGAACAATTGGGTGAGGTAAGGCACATCACTTGGATATTATTGTAAATTAAATTATCGAAAAGTATATATCACTATAATTTAACATGTGAACTTGAAGCCAGATTAGAGAGAATGCAATGACAGAACATATATATATAGCTCTGGTTTTACTATTCGAAAACTAATGAAATACTACATGCAAAAAGACGTAGGCGGCGTTTCTCCAAGCTCAAAAATCTATGGTTATGTTAGACAGAATTAGAGGCAAACTTCATGTTATCATCACCAAATAAAAACTCTCACTATTAAAGCACCCATCCCACATCAAATAATCATGAAAATATAAAACAATATAAAAGATTCAAAATATGCCACCGACCACAAGGTGTGTTTAAGTCTTTTGGAAGGAACAAGAACTCAGCTATCTAATTCAACATGGACCAGAGGTCAACACATTGACACCCAAATTACTTAATTTTAGAATTGGCACATGAGTACAGGAATGCTGAGAAGAGCTGAATATTAAATTTCAGATTTCAGATTTTCGAGACTGTTGCGGTACAGCAAGTTCTTTTTTGGGTTTCTATTTTGGTCGGTAGAGCTTCCATTGGAATGGAGATGCCCTTACCAGTAAAAAAACACAAAATAAGTCATGGTCTCTCATGCCATGGGCATCGTTGCCAGAAAATATCAGCTGCAATGTGTCATAGCAATTTTGTTTTAAGTCTGGCAATATTAAATAATGATGCTTTTCAGTCCCATAATGTTCTACTATGAGAAATAATCAAGTCACGATCATTAAGAATGCATGCTGGATAAAACAGAGTGACATTGGATAAGGCTTTTTGAATTATGCGTCGTGAAGAATGGACCCTCTCCAACTTACAAAATGTTGTCTATTAGTTTCTTTTCAGAAATATCCAAACAACTTCACCAACTTTATGGTAGCAGATAGCTGAAAACTACTCACCAATTATGTAGGTATTAGAATAACAATCAAGTGCTCACAAGAGGAGATCTATAGTAACTTTTCATTCATTAGTAGTTGCATCCTCGGATGGAGCACTTCCTCCATCTGCATATGAAGAAAGAGATGGTTGAGTTTCCTTGGCTCCTTGGGAGAAGCTCAGACAGAGAAAAGCGATTCTCTAACACTACTAGTAATAGCTTTGAGTTACAGAATGATGATCACACATACCTTCACCATCTGCCGGGGCACAAGGAGACTTCCGGTATCGTGTTTGCTGTTGTGTGGGCTGGAAAAAAGAGACAGAAAATACAAAAATAAGCGCCCAGTAAAAAGATAGGCTAGCATTGCAGCAATAACACAACCCCCAGCAGAAAAATATACATATTCCTCACACATAAATAAAAACTTGAGTGTGAAAAAACAAAAACCATTCAGGGTGTCTGCCGATCTGTCTTTTGTTAAATGGAGCTAGGCAAAAAATAGCAGGGAGGAAATCACAAGAATAGAAGGAGCCATTCATTCATGGTTCTTTCAAATTCACTTGCATTACATCCACATCATGCCATGAAGGCAACATCTCTATTTATGGTTACGTTCCCTTTCACTTTAAATTAAGGATTTAAAGAAAACAACAAAATTGTTCAAAGTTATCGAGGAACCTTTGCTTGGAGCAATAAGGAAAGACTTCAGATCTGTTCATCAAAATAACTTAGGATAAATCAATCTTCTATCAGTGCAACTGTTTCCTCAGCAAAATGGAAATCCTCCAAAAATGATAGGAGTGGAGACTTTAATTTTATTGAGGTAACATCCTCCAACCGAAGTATATATAGTGCACTACCTCATCCAACTTCTGATCGTTTCCTAGTGATTTTTGATGGTGACGATCTTAAAGGTTTGTATTTTAGATGGTGGCGATCTTAAAGAGGCACAAACCCCTTTTCCACTTTGAGGATATGTGGTTGAAAGTAGATTGTTTCTTTGATCAGGCCTTGATTCTGGAGCATATATAAAACTAATAAGAAGTTAGATCCATCGAAAACTGACGAAGATTTTATTAGCTAAAACCATGAAAAAATTAAAAGCTTGATAGAGATGATTGGCTTCAATAAAAAATTCAACAAATATATTTGATGAGAATTACAAAATTGGTGAGGTTATTTTAGTGTATATAGCTTCAACGGTAAAATCAAACTCTATCTCTTTGTTTGGTAAACGTGGGTTCTCTTAAAGCAATATTAAGACAATGTTTGCTTTTGTCGTTGTATTGTGTTTTTTGTTTTTAATTTTTTGTTTGTTTTTAAATAGCTTTGATATGCCAATATAAAAAATAAATTTAAAAATAAAAAATATTATTTTGATGTATTTTCAATCAAAATATACTTTATAAAACAACCTTTCTCTACCATGTCAACAAGGTTGTTAAAATCACGATTTTGACACGACACGGAAGGGTCTTCCGAAACTCGGATCGTAAAATCGTAAGATCGTACCCGAATTTGTCCGTACAAAAATCGTAAAATCACAGCTAAAATCGTGTGAGCAGAAAAATCGTAAAATCGTAAGTAAAATATTTCTGAATACAATATAACATAGTTATGGACATAAAACTTAATTAGTTTAGGTTCATACATGATTTAAAATAACTTCAAAACACATTACAAAAAAATTATGTCCCTAAAATTTTATAGGTAAAAAACTAACAAATTTAACAAACCAGTCACTTACCGGTTAATCCAAACACTTACAGTAACCAGAAAACAACAACTATCATTTTGAGGACAATCATATAACAATCCACCACTGTAAATGTCACATCCATATTAACTAAAATACACCCGGGCGCACTCTAACAAAAGCCCCTCCCTTGCTTCCTGCCTTCCTTTCCCTTTCTAGTCTGGTTTCGCGAACTTGATAAATGATAATGATGCAAACCAAGGAGCTGGACATATTGATCATACACTCGGGAATGCATCTGAATTCGCACAAGACCCTATGTCACTTCCAAGTGGCCCAATTACAAGACTTAGAGCCAAACGCTTCAAGGAAGCACTAAATGGGCTAATCCAAGAGATTTGGGTTGATTCTAAAAAGACCAAGATGGGATCAAATGATAATCAAGGCTTAGTCCACATCATCAAAGCAATTGAAGAGGGTAATAATTATGCAAAAACGTTTCAGCATGATCTGACCATCAAAGGGCATGGATTTGATGACTTTCAAGGTTATTAATTAGAGGAATGAAGTTGGTCTTAAATGGTTATGTTAAATACATTGAATTTAGTCATTTAGCTATTTATGATAGCCTCTAGAAGTCCAAGAGACCTAAAAACGTGGGGACTTGTTTATGTTACTGTTTGAGCTCTTTAAAAGCTTTAGTTATGACTTTTCCTATTCTTGGAGGGTTGTTCCAAGTATAAAAAGGGGTATTTCAAAATGATTCAGTAGATTATGTTTTCAGAAAGAATATCATATTTGTGACGTCTTGTGTTCCTCTTTGTTCTTAAAAGAACTACTAGAACTTATCAAGTTAATCTTGTGGCGTTCAAACAACCAAACTTATCACCTTGATTGTTGAGAGATTCTCAGGTTTTCTAGGTGTGGCGTTTCAATCTTTCATAGTCTTGGTTTTCATCTTGTTAGGTGATGGGTCAAGGCTCAACCCATCTTGTCTACACGATCTTGGGGTTCTAAACTGTAACAGACCAAGCCATGAGAAGGGAGAAGAAGAGATCAAGGAGAAGGGAAGAGCAGCCGAGAAGGGAAAAGCAGCCGAGAGAAGGGAAGCTGTCGAAGAAGACGTTGAAATGAAAGGCTTTGAACCGAGAAGCTTCCTTAGCATGCTTACCTGCACGGGAAACAAAGAAACATCAGCGTGTATGGCTGAGATGGAGGAGAGAAGTACTTACGTGGACGGTTCGGATGAAATGCAAGGAACAGCGCCAGATGATCAACGCGTGGCCAAAGAGATAAGACAAGTCAGCGATGAGCAACACGTGGCAATGGAGACAAATGAGATAGAAAACGGCACCGGATAATCAGCAGATAATAGAAAGGGAGCGTAGTCAGTTGTGACTAAAATACATACAATAAGAGACGTATGCTACGACCAACATTTCCTAAAGACTATATAAGAGAAGAGAGGGACAGATACGAGCGCACGAGGGAAATTGCTTTGAAGCAAATCACATGACCAAGGAGGCCCGGGCTACCTCGAATCTGCCCAGAAATTGATCTCTAGTTACTAGCCGAATTCCTAATTTTTTCCTTTTAGAATAGTTTCTTTCAGTATTCATAAAACCCCAAAAAACCCAAAAAGAGTTGTTCTTCATTTCTTTGTTTACTTTAATTATATAAAAGCTCGAGAGAATTATTCTCTCACAAAAAGAATTAATTTCAAGTTTGTTCCAAGTGGTATCAGAGCCGGATAATCCTCGATATGGCCGATGGCACCAGAGTTTCCCAACTTATAGAAACAGTAGCCGGGATGAAACAACAACAAGAGATACAGCTACAAAATCAGCAAGGTCAACAACAAGTATTGGAAGATATAGTTCAACAACTCAAAAATATGTCCACCCGACTGGATCAGTTGGCCAAATCACAAGGGAAAAGGCCTATGATTTCACCTCCCGATTCCCCCAACCGGGCCCTTCAAAACGAGCCCAGACATGAGATAGTCCCACAGGAAGGAAATCAGCAGGTCCAAATCAAGTCCATCAGGCTAGAGTTCCCTCGCTTTAACGGGGACGACCCGATTGGATGGGTCTACAAGGCCGATCAATTTTTTAACTTCCACAACACCTCAGCCCAGCACAGGCTATTCATAGCCAGTTTTCATATGGAGGGAAAGGCCATTACGTGGTACCAAGAGCTAAAAGACACTGGAATCATCACGAGTTGGGAGGCCTTTGTCACGGCTCTCAACACCAGGTTTGGGGCATCCTCCTACGATGACCCCATGGAAGCTCTCATAAATATCAAACAGACGTCCACTGTTGAGACTTACAAAACCAGGTTTGAGCTACTGTCAAATCGAGTTCGGGGGCTGTCCGACTCACACAAGCTCAGCTGTTTTTTGGGAGGACTAAGAGAAGAAATAAGGATGGGAGTTCGAATGCTGAACCCCCAGAACCTGACTTCAGCCTATGGGCTGGCCAGGATGCAAGAAGAAAACTTGTCCATCATGAGAAGGGCGTGGAAGCCCAACCCAGTAGGACCGCAAGGCCGAATTCATGCTCCAGCCCAACAGAGGGTAGAAGGCCTAGAAGGAAGATCGATGCCCATACACAGACTCTCACCAGCCCAGATGAAAGAGAAGAGAGATAAGGGCCTCTGTTTTAAATGTGACAGTAAGTGGGGGCCGGGCCATCGATGTGGAGGGCCCAAATTATTCCTGATTGAAGACGCTGAGGAAGGCGATACAGATGAACTAGAAGAGGGGCTAGGCCTGACAGGCCTAAACGACGCCCCAGAAGGGTCTGTGGAGGGAGTGGGAATATCACTGCATGCCATAATAGGGAACCCCGACCCTAAAACTATGAGAGTAAGCATAAAGGTGAAGGGTCATTATTTTATTGCCCTAATTGACACCGGAAGTACACATAATTTCATCCATCCAAAGGTGGCCAGGAGGACTGGATTAAGAGTGTCAAAACATGAACCTGTAGGAGTCAGTATAGCTGACGGGTCCAAACTATGGAGTGAAGGCAGCTGTCAGGACATCTTAGTATTTATACAAGGAGGCCGATTCACGACTCAAGCCTACATCCTCCAGCTGGGAGGCTGTGACATGGTCCTCGGTATTCAATGGTTGAGCAGTTTAGGGCCCATTGTGTGGGATTTTTCATCCCTAAAAATGGAGTTCAACCAGGGGGAGAAGAGAATATTGATTCAGGGAATGGGAGTAGAAAACTCCGAAGTGGATTGCAGCCCTTCCTTCGTCTAGGAACTAAAAAGGGCCGAGATGGGCTTGGTACTCCAAATATGGGAGATGGGCCCGGTAGACAACAAAATCCCTAAGCAGGTTGAAGCCCTACTACAGGAGTTCAAGGAGATATTCCAGGACCCAACTGGATTACCTCCTCGCAGGACCCAAGACCACGCAATTCTTCTAAAGGATGGTACCCCTCCTATCAACGTTAGACCATACAGGTATCCATATTACCAGAAAACCGAAATAGAAAAAATAGTCAAGGAACTATTGGCCTTGGGACTATTCGACCCAGTCAGAGTCCATTTTCCTCACCAGTCTTACTGGTCAGAAAAGTTGATGGGTCTTGGAGAATGTGTGTTGACTATAGGGCACTCAACAAAGAGACGGTGAAAGACAAATTCCCTATACCAGTGGTGGAAGAACTCCTAGATGAGCTTCACGGCTCACAAATATTTTCTAAATTGGACCTTCGATCCGGTTTTCACCAGATCAGAATGAAGGAGGAAGACGTGCCCAAAACTGCATTCAGAACACACGAGGGGCACTATGAATTTCTGGTAATGCCTTTTGGCCTCACTAATGCACCCTCAACATTTCAAGGGTTAATGAATGACATATTCAGACCCTACCTCAGAAAATTTGTGTTGGTATTTTTCGATGATATATTAATCTATAGTCACACAAAGGAGGATCATAGCATACATCTAAGGACAGTGTTCGAAACACTGGTCAAACATTAGCTATTTGCCAAACAATCCAAGTGCAAATTCGCAAGCAGTGAGATAGAATATTTGGGCCACATTATATCCGGCCTAGGGGTACATGCAGACCCCAGCAAGGTTGAATCCATGATCCAGTGGCCTCGGCCCAAGACACTAAAGTCCCTCAGGGGCTTCCTAGGCCTAACAGGCTACTACCGAAGATTCATACAAGGTTATGGAGGCATAGCTGGGCCTCTAACCAGGTTACTTAAAAAGGGGGCTTTTCAATGGGATTCAGAGGCAGAAAAGGCCTTTGAAAAGCTGAAGGAGGCAGTGACTACCCCCCCAGTATTAGTACTACCAGATTTTACAAAGAGTTTCACAGTTGAATGCGATGCATCAGGAACAGGACTGGGAGCAGTATTGATGCAAGAAGGCCGACCAATATCATTTTTCAGCAAGGGTTTAAAAGGGAGGGAGCTCACTCTATCAACCTACGAAAAGGAGTTTTTGGCACTAATATCAGCAGTACAAAAATGGAGACCCTATCTTTTAGGGCAGGCATTCAAAATCAAAACAGACCAGCAGTCATTAAAATATCTCCTTGAACAGAGAATTGGCACCCCTACACAGCAAAAATGGATATCTAAGCTAATCGGCTATGACTTTATAGTGGAATACAAGGCTGGTAAGGAGAATTTAGTGGCAGATGCACTTTCTTGGAAGGAATGCAGCACCGAGGAGGGGACATTATGGGCAATATCCACACCCCTGGTGAATTGGGTGGAACAGCTAAAACAGGAGTATGACAAAGATCCAGAGATACAAGCCATACTGCAGCAGATAAATAATGAAACTATTGGGTCACTTAAATTCCAGCTCAGGAATGGAATCCTATACTACAAACATAGGATATATGTTAGCAAGTCCAGCCCACTCAAGCAAGAAATCCTGGCCTACATTCATAACAGCCCATCTGCTGGGCATACAGGGATGGAGAAAACACTTCAAAAGGGGAGGAAAGATTTTTTTTGGAAAGGGATGAAGACAGATATCCAAACATTCATCAAACAGTGTGAAATATGTCAGAAGGCAAAAGGGGAGAATACCAAGCCCTCTGGACTACTACAACCACTACCCATCCCTACTAGGCCTTGGTCCTCCATATCCATGGATTTTATAGAAGGTTTGCCAAAATCAAATCAGTTCTCAGCAATTTTGGTTGTGGTTGATAGATTAACTAAGTACGCCCATTTCATACCACTATCCCACCCCTATAATGCCATCAAAATTGCTCAACTATTTGCACAGAACATCATGAGGCTACATGGCCTTCCCAACAGTATAGTATCAGACCGAGACCCAACATTCACAAGCAAGTTCTGGGGAGAACTATTCAGGGTACAAGGAGTCAAATTACTCATGTCCACAGCCTACCATCCCCAAACCGATGGACAGACAGAAGTCACAAATAAAACCCTAGAGGGCTATCTCAAGTGCTATGTGGGGGATAACCCTAAAGGGTGGTCAAACTGGTTGACCATGGCAGAATATTGCTACAATACAAGCTATCATTCATCTACCAAAACTACGCCGTTTGAAGCTACCTATGGATACCCACCCCCAAGCCTTACTGACTACATCCCAGGTTCCACACAAGTACAAGCAACAGAAGAGCATTTGCAAGATAGAACAGAGCAATTGGCACAAATAAAGCATCATCTGCTAAAGGCTCAACAAAGGCAGAAAAAACAAGCAGATAAAGGAAGGAAAGACATGGAATTTCAAGAGGGCGACTGGGTGTACCTTAAACTCCAGCCATATCGCCAGCGCAGCATGCCAAAGAACAAAAACAACAAGCTATCATATAAATATTTCGGCCCTTTCAAAATACAAAGGAAAGTAGGGTTGGTAGCTTACCAGCTGGAATTACCCAAGGAAGCTCGGATTCACAACACATTCCATGTGTCCATGTTGAAGAAATGGATCGGTAAAGACAAGAATCCAGAACCCTGGCTGCCGGAGCTAGAGACCAACCGAGAGGACAGCCTTCAACCCAAAGAAATTCTCGACAGAAGGCTCACCATCTCAAAAGGAAAAGAAATAGAAGAAATACTTTTGCGTTGGGACAATCAACCCGCGGAAGACGCAGTCTGGGTAGAAAAAGAATGGTTCAACAAACACTATCCTAACCTTGAGGTCAAGGTTCTCGAAGTGAGGGAGAGTTGTAACAGACCAAGCCATGAGAAGGGAGAAGAAGAGAGCAAGGAGAAGGGAAGAGCAGCCGAGAAGGGAAAAGCAGCCGAGAGAAGGGAAGCTGTCGAAAAAGACGTTGAAATGAAAGGCTTTGAACCGAGAAGCTTCCTTAGCACGCTTACCTGCACGGGAAACAAAGAAACATCAGCGTGTATGGCTGAGATGGAGGAGAGAAGTACTTACGTGGACGGTTCGGATGAAATGCAAGGAACAGCGCCAGATGATCAACGCGTGGCCAAAGAGATAAGACAAGTCAGCGATGAGCAACACGTGGCAATGGAGACAAATGAGATAGAAAACGGCACCGGATAATCAGCAGATAATAGAAAGGGAGCGTAGTCAGTTGTGACTAAAATACATACAATAAGAGACGTATGCTACGACCAACATTTCCTAAAGACTATATAAGAGAAGAGAGGGACAGATACGAGCGCACGAGGGAAATTTCTTTGAAGCAAATCACATGACCAAGGAGGCCCGGGCTACCTCGAATCTGCCCAGAAATTGATCTCTAGTTACTAGCCGAATTCCTAAATTTTTCCTTTTAGAATAGTTTCTTTCAGTATTCATAAAACCCAAAAAAACCCAAAAAGAGTTGTTCTTCATTTCTTTGTTTACTTTAATTATATAAAAGCTCGAGAGAATTATTCTCTCACAAAAAGAATTAATTTCAAGTTTGTTCCATAAACCATCATTCTTATTGGGTTTCATCACAATTATTGATGAAGTTCATATCATTTGGTATCAGAGCTTTGGTTCTAAGATAAGTTTGACTATCTTTCATTTTTATTTTTTCTTTTATATACTGTTACCTCTTGTAGAAGAAAAAACAAACTCATAAAAAAAAAGCGAAAAAAAAAGGTACACGATTCAAGTCCAGAAAAAAAAATTCAAAAAAAAAGTATATTGTTACCTCTAGTCAGAATACTTTTGTTTTCAATCTTGTTTCTCACCTTATTCAAGTCCAGAAAAAAAAATCATCAAAAAAAAGTACAGAATTCCAAAAAAAAAAAAAACAATTTCTCTTTTCAATCTTGTATCTCACCTTATTGAAGTTCTTGGCCTTTTGGTTAGTTTTGGTTGATTTCTCATTTTTTTTTGAATTGCTGTGGGATTATTTTGATTTAGTTTTTAAAAGTTCGATTAAGAACTAAAGAAGACACAAAAGAGTGGAAAAAGGCAAGAGTGTGTGAGACCATAAGAGGGTAAAAGCCATTTAGTGTGAAAACACGAGCGCAAGTGTATCAATTCTTGAGTGAAACACGTGAGGGAGTGCTTGTGAGGATTCTAACCTTGTTTTGCAGATTTTAAATATGTCCAATAATCAAGAAGATACAACCGAAGAAGTTCAACAAACTAGAGTTCCTAACCTCCAAATGCAAGCCTTGTTAGGGGACATGAGGTATGTTGAGGGGCTGAATTAGAACCTATTCATGATAGGTTGGACGAGGGTAGAAAGCAGAAGCTCCTAGGGGACATCAACAACACATCCCCAATAGGCGAGCAAGGTGGAGTGCTCGCGTGCGTAATGTTGAGGAAGAGGCCGAGTCTGAGGAGTTTGATGAGCCATATTTGAACCGAGGCAGGTTTCAGCGTGGGAATGAGAATCGAGAAGCTAGGATGGGTAGGCCTAGGAGGGATAATTATTTGGGAAACATAAAGATTAAAATCCCATCTTTTCAAGGTAAAAGTGATCCTGAAGTTTATTTGGAGTGGGAAACTAAAATGGAGATGGTGTTTGATTGTCACAACTACTCGGAGATAAAGAAGGTTAAGTTGGATGCAATTGAATTCACTGAGTATGCCATTGTTTGGTGGGATCAATTACTAATTAATAGGAGAAGGAATAGAGAGCCACCCGTGGACACTTGGGAGGAGATGAAAATGCTTATGAGAAAGCGTTTTGTACCCGACCATTATTATAGGGGATTGTATCAAAAGTTGCGAGAGGCTAAATCAAGGTTCCAAGAGTGTGGAAGAATATTACAAGGAGATGGAGGTAGCTATGATCCGGGCTAATGTGGAAGAAGACCGTGAGCGACCATGGCTAGGTTCTTGCATGGTTTAAATCGTGAGATTACTGAGATATAGTTGAAATGCAACACTATGTTGAGTTGACGGATATGGTGCATCAAGCCATAAAGGTGGAGGAACAACTTCGAGCGAAAAGGATTGGTTAGGAGGGGACAACCTATGACTAACACCAGCCCATGGAAGACAACTCGAGAAAAGGGATGAGCAGACAACATAAGCCAAAATTTGAATCCTTTAAGAATTCCAAACCAACAACCGCTGCTGCTTTAGGGTAACACCGAAACTTCAAGTTCTAAAACACGTGATATTAAGTGTTTTAAATGCCAGGCGGGGGACACATAGCCAGCCCGATGTGTAAACAAAAGGGTGATGGTGATAAAGCGCCCAAGGAGAGCTTGAGTCGGGAGAATGAGGAAGATGATAATGACATGCCACCTCCGGAGGATCGTTTGATGATGAGCAAAAGTCGTTTGTGGTTGGAGATTTATTGGCAGCAAAGGCGAGTTCTCAATATGCAGGTTAAGGAGGAAGAGAGTAACCAAAGGGAGAACTTGTTTCATACTCGGTGCTTTGTGAAAAACAAAGTTTGCAGTGTCATTATCGATGGAGGGAGCTACACAAATGTAGCCAGCACTTATTTGGTGGAGAAATTAGCCTTAACTACCTTGAAACATCCTCACCCTTATCGGCTTCAGTGGCTGAATGAATGTGGTGAAATCAAGGTGACAAGGCAAGTATTGGTGGCACTATCCATTGGTAAATATGAGGATGAGGTGTTTTGTGATGTGGTTACTATGCATGCATGCCATTTACTATTGGGAAGACCATGGCAGTATGATCAGAGGGTTACACATGATGGATTCACAAATAGGTATTCTTTCACTCATAGAAATCAACCTATTATTCTTTTGCCATTAAATCCAGAACAGGTCAGGGAGGACCAATTAAAGTTACAAAGATCAAGTGAACAAAAGAAAGAAAAAGAAATGAAAGCCGAAATTGAAAAAAAAGATTTTCAAAAAAAAGAAAGAGAGAAAAAACATTGATCGAGAGAAAAAAGAAAGAGAAGGGATTTCGACCATAGCGAGAGCAAGAGGAAAAAATTCAATTACATTGCAAAAAAAAAGTGAGATCAAGAGAGCATTATTTTCACACCGACCCCTTTATTGTACTCATGTACAAGGAGGCTCTTTATGTACTAACGATCTTGTCGAGTGCTTTGCTCGAAGCGATATTATTTCTCTTTTGCGAGGAGTTTGAAGATGTCCTTCCCGAAGAGGTACCTTATGGATTACCTCCAATCCGAGGGATTGAACATCAAATTGATTTCATACCAAGTGCGTCAATTCCAAACCGACCTGCTTATAGGAGTAATCCCGAGGATACGAAGGAACTTAAGAGGCAAGTAGGTGAATTATTAGAGAAGGGGTATGTGCGTGAAAGCATGAGTCCTTGTGCAGTTCCGGTGCTATTAGTTCCTAAGAAGGATGGAACATGGAGGATGTGTGTTGACTGTCGAGCTATCAACAACATAACGGTAAAGTATCGTCATCCCATTCCTAGATTGATTAGATGATATGCTGGATGAATTGCATGGTTCTTGTGTCTTTACAAAAGTGGATCTTAAGAGTGGATATCATCAGATTAGGATGAAGGAAGGTGATGAATGGAAAACTACTTTTAAGACTAAATACGGTTTGTATGAGTGGTTAGTGATGCCTTTCGGTTTAACTAATGCTCCAAGTACATTTATGCGTTTGATGAACCATGTTTTGCGTGCATTTATTGGTAGATTTGTCGTTGTGTATTTTGATGATATCCTAATTTATAGCAAAAACCTGAAAGAACATGTAATGCATTTAAAATCTGTCTTGGAAATTCTAAGGAAAGAAAAGTTGTTTGCTAATCTCAAGAAGTGCACCTTTTGCACGGATAAAGTTGTGTTTCTTGGTTTTGTTGTTAGTAACAAAGGAATTGAGGTGGACGAGGAAAAGGTTAAGGCAATCAAAGAGTGGCCAACACCTACAACAATCAGCCAAGTGAGGAGTTTCCACGGCTTAGATAGCTTTTATAGACGATTTGTGCGTGATTTTAGTAGCTTAGCCACACCTCTTACTGAAGTCATCAAGAAAAATATGTCGTTTAAGTGGGGGGAAGAACAAGAAAAGGCATTTAAGCTGATCAAAGAAAAGTTAACTAATGCACCTTTGCTTGTTTTACCTAACTTTGCTAAAACTTTTGAAATTGAGTGTGATGCTTCAGGAATAGGTATTGGAGCTGTTTTGATGCAAGAAGGTCGTCCAATTGCTTATTTTAGTGAAAAGTTGAGTGGCGCAACCCTAAATTACCCTACTTATGATAAGGAGATGTATGCCTTGGTAAGGGCTTTGGAAAACTGGCAGCATTATCTATGGCCAAAGGAATTTGTGATTCACACGGATCATGAGTCTTTGAAGCATTTAAAAAGACAACAAAAGTTGAACAGACGCCACGCCAAGTGGGTGGAATTAATTGAAACATTTCCTTATGTGATCAGATACAAGCAAGGTAAGGAAAATGTGGTAGCTGATGCATTGTCCCGAAGGTATGCTTTACTTTCCATTTTAGATACAAAATTGCTTGGCTTTGAATACATTAAGGATTTGTATGCACAAGATTCTAATTTTGGTGATGTGTTCAATGCATGTGAGAAAGTGGCATTTGGAAAGTTTTATAGGCATGAAGGATTTTTGTTTCGAGAACATAAACTATGTGTGCCTATATGTTCTTTGCGTGAATTGTTTGTGGGAGAAGCTCATGGTGGTGGTTTGATGGGTCATTTTGGTGTAGCTAAGACATTAGGAATTTTGCATGATCATTTTTTTTGGCCTCATATGAAACGTGATGTGGAAAGATTTTGTGAGAAGTGCATCACTTGTAAACAAGCCAAGTCTAAGTTGAAGCCCCATGGTTTGTACACCCCTTTGCCAATACCTAGTGAACCTTGGACTGATATTTCAATGGATTTTGTTTTGGGATTACCTAGGACTAAGAGGGGGAGAGATTCAGTTTTTGTGGTGGTAGATAGATTTTCGAAGATGGCACACTTTATTGCTTGTCATAAAAGCTGATGATGCATCACATATAGCTGATTTGTTCTTCAAAAGAAGTTGTTAGGTTACATGGCATGCCTAGGACCATTGTTTCCGATAGGGATGCAAAGTTTTTGAGTTACTTTTGGAAGACTTTGTGGGGAAAGTTAGGAACCAAATTATTGTTTTTCTACTACTTGTCATCCACAAAGCGGATGGTCAAAGCTGAAGTAGTGAATAGAACTTTGTCTTCTTTGTTACGTGCTTTAATTAAAAAGAACTTGAAAACATGGGAAGATTGTTTGCCACATGTTGAGTTTGCTTATAATAGAAGTATACATTCTGCAACTAAGTTTTCACCATTTGAAATGGTTTATGGCTTTAACCCTTTGTCACCTTTGGATTTAACTTCTTTACCTGTGAGTGAACATGTGAACTTAGATGGCAAAACGAAGGCAGAATTTGAAAAGATGATTCATGAAAAGGCACGACTGAACATTGAAAGGAAGACTAAACAATATGTCCAACAAGCCAACAAGGGACGCAAGAAGGTAGTATTTGAACCAGGCGATTGGGTTTGGTTGCACTTAAGGAAGGAACGTTTTCCTGAAAAAGCGGCGTTCAAAACTCTTGCCTAGGGGTGACTGGACCATTTCAAGTAGTGGAACGCATCAATGATAATGCCTACAAGCTTGACTTACCAGGTGAGTATGGTGTTAGTGCAAGCTTTAACGTTTCTGATTTATCTCCATTTGATGTAGGTGATGATTTGAGGACAAATCCTTCTCAAGAGGGGGAGAATGATGCAAACCAAGGAGCTGGACATATTGATCATACACTCGGGAATGCGTCTGAATTCGCACAAGACCCTATGTCACTTTCAAGTGGCACAATTACAAGACTTAGAGCCAAACGCTTCAAGGAAGCACTAAATGGGCTAATCCAAGAGATTTGGGCTGATTCTAAAAAGACCAAGATGGGATCAAATGATAATCAAGGCTTAGTCCATATCATCAAAGCAATTGAAGAGGGTAATAATTATGCAAAAACGTTTTAGCATGATCTGACCATCAAAGGGCATGGATTTGATGACTTTCAAGGTTATTAATTAGAGGAATGAAGTTGGTCTTAAATGGTTATGTTAAATACATTGAATTTAGTCATTTAGCTATTTATGATAGCCTCTAGAAGTCCAAGAGACCTAAAAACGTGGGGACTTGTTTATGTTACTGTTTGAGCTCTTTAAAAGCTTTAGTTATGACTTTTCCTATTCTTGGAGGGTTGTTCCAAGTATAAAAAGGGGTATTTCGAAATGATTTAGTAGATTATGTTTTCAGAAAGAATATCATATTTGTGAGGTCTTGTGTTCCTCTTTGTTCTTAAAAGAACTACTAGAACTTATCAAGTTAATCTTGTGGCGTTCAAACAACCAAACTTATCACCTTGATTGTTGAGAGATTCTCAGGTTTTCTAGGTGTGGCGTTTCAATCTTTCGTAGTCTTGGTTTTCATCTTGTTAGATGACGGGTCAAGGCTCATCCCATCTTGTCTACACGATCTTGGGGTTCTAAACCATCATTCTTATTGGGTTTCATCACAATTGTTGATGAAGTTCATATCAGATAAGCAAACAACCAAACTGATGTTTAGGGCAAGTCCAATGGTAAGAGCTATTTTGAAGAGCTAAATCTCTAAAATAGTTTTTTGAATAGTGTATATATGACTTTTTTGTTTATGTATACTCCAATGGTAAAAACCATTTTGGAGAGCTATTTTTTTATATTATTTTAAATATATTGCAATTATTTTTTATATAGTTTAATTATGCAATTAATTATATAATTAATAGGAATAAGTTATAAAATTAAATAATTACTTTAAAAAAACCATCCAACATTATTTTAAACAATATTTCTTTGTTTTTATATACCATTAAAATCTTTTTTGTGTATGAACTAAAAATGGTATATATATTGACAGGACAATCGTATTTGACAAACGAAAACTAGGAGAATTTTCAATAATTTCAATCAAAGAAACAATTACAAGCAAACTTATAAAGCCATTAATCGCTTCATCATCAATAGGTAGCCAGCGAACTTTGCGGCATATATATATATTTATTCAAGTACTTGAAACCAAAAGAAATAAAATAAGGAAAAACAAAAAAAAAAACCATTGCAGAGGCAGCCATGCCGCATACTGAGGCAAAGTTTGTCCATTGGGTTTTCCTTTACAAGGTTTTTAATGAGTCATAATTTGTCCATTGGGTTTTCCCTTGTAAGGTGTTTAATGAGGCATAATTTTAAGTACATGGTCATTCAAGGGGAAGTATTATAACTCCATAATTATGTGTATTTAATATCCATGACAATCTATAATTATATATATTGAATGTTCATGACTCTTAAAGTTAGTTTCTTGGATTTCCATGACTCTTAAAGTTAGTCTCTTGGATTTCCATGACTTTTGAGTTCATTTCTTTTTTCTATAAATAGATCAACTTATCCTGTATTCTTGGAACTTGAAAAAATAAAAATAAAATCATAATAAGAAAGGTATTTATCTCTTGTCTATTTTAAGTATAATTGAATATCTACACTCTTATATGTTAATTGTTTCTTCTTTTTACAACATTGTTTTTTATATATGTTTTTTAAAATATTTTTTTCATTTGTATTTTAATTAATACTTCTTCTATGAAAATATGTTCATTAAACACAACTAATTAAATAACTTCTGTTGCAATGTTAAATATATTAATTTACATCAATATTTTATTTTTTCTAGTTTTTTTTGTTATATTAACAATTTTTTATTTAGTTAGGTAAGTAATTATCAAATTATTACAAACGTCATATTTAATGAAATAAAAAAATTTATAACCGCGACTAAAATAACTAGTAGTTACTAAACCAGCTAAAAATCAAAAAACATGTAAAACCAATCAATTTTCTACATAGATAAAAAATCCCGGCGCATCGCGCGGGCATATGGCTCGTAGTTACTAAACCAGCTAAAAATATTGAGATTTTTCTTTTCAAAATTATTTTTTATACAATTTAATTTCATTTGATTTTATCTGGATTTTTAATGATTCATATTTGAATCTTAAAAATAAAATAAAAAAACCGAGAGCTACAAAGAAATTTTATATCTGAATACAAATTTTAAAATTATTATCCAAACTCAACCGAAAGCTGAATTTTTAATACTTGAACCCAATCCAATACTCAACCGAAACACCCTCACATTTTTTTATATAAAAAACTCAAATCTTAATCAGCTATTTGTACAGTTGAAACCATAGAAATTTATGGATGTATGGTTGCTGGCGCAGCTGCTGGAGCAGCGGCTCGAGATTCTGGAGCTGCTGGAACCTCTCGAGCCGCCGGCTCTGCCGCTGCCACCTGATCGGCCACATCTCCTGCCGTAGTTGGAATGTTGGAGCATTTGTGCTGCTAAGAGAAAGGAGAAGTTAGGGGAGTTGTGTGTGTGTGTGTGTGTGTCTGGAATAGTGATAACTTTTTAGATACGGTTGAGCAGCGTCTCTTCAAACTCAACTCAAATATGGATAAACTGTTTCTTACCCATTTAGATTTGGTAAAGTAATAATCTTTCTATTCGAGTAAAATTATCATAAAAGAAAATATAGATTTGTGAAAACATTTTTTTCCCCATACATGAAATCGATGATATAAAGAGCATATATTTGTTAACATTAAGTTCTGGAAACAACAGCACATTTCAGTATTTTCAATTTTATTTACTGGGGGTTTGCCATTGCATCTCAAAAATATTTTTGAAAAAAAATTATTTTTATTTTTTATTTTAAATTAAATTTTTTTGATGTTTTTATATCATTTTCATATGCTGATGTCAAGAATAATTTAAAAAAAAATAAAAAATATTGTTTTGATGCATTTTTAAACGAAAAATAATTTCTAAAACAACTACAACCATACTCCCAAACAAACCCTTAGTCGAAGGGTGTGTTTAGTTTGGTGTTTGAACTTATATGTTAAAATTTAAAATTATTTTCTTATATTTTAAATTGTTATGATATATGGATATAAAAATATTTTCTTCAAAAATAATATTATTATTTTAATATATTTTAAATAAAAAATATTTTAAAAAACTTTTCAAGTCACTCCCACCAGGTAATAAAATAAAGAGTATTGATTACCTTTTCAAATATTCCGGTCCAGATTTTTCATCGTTCTTAACTCCAGTGAGAATATTCATCCACCTTTTCACCTTCACATCGTCCGTGAAATTTTCTTCATCCTTATCAAAGACAATTGTGTACCTCCTCCCTGTTTGAATGGCATCATAAGAAACTGGAAAAACAGTGTCTGGTCTCATCTCATCCATGATTTTGACCATCTTGACAAGTTCGTTGAAGCACCAGGTTAAAGATGCACAATCTCTTGCAAATATAATAAATGACAGTCCCGATTCCTCAATGGCCTCTAAGAGTCTTGATCTAATTGTCATTACTCTTTCTAGTTCCTTGTCGTCTGAGATAGTGCCTCTCAGGGCTGGAGCTGTACTTAAATGGGTGAAAGTATTACTAGTGTATGTGCCTCTGATGATAGGGATATCATATTGCATCCCATCAAACTGTGATGGCGGAGGAGCATGCAAAGAATATAACAAAAAGACACCACAATTCTTCACCTTTACTCGCTCGGAGGAATGAAATGACAACTCAATGTTGTTAAAGAGTTCATGCTGCCATTCTTTAAGCTCTTTAAGGTAATCAAAAGATAGATAGAACAACCAAAGATGATCTGACAGAACTTGGATAGAGTTACAACTAATACCCATCGATGAAGGATAATTCTCTCTTCCATTTCCCTTGAAATGACAAAAAAGAGAAGGACTTTCACCAGATGCACTGAATGCAACACATGCAACAAACCCCATGCTCCAACTATGCACTTGCACGCTAATTGAAGATCCCTTCTTTTGATGGTTAAACGAGCCTGGAATTTCTTTTCCAGGAACAACGATACCAAATCCAGGTCTTGGATTAGACAAACCCTGTGCCATGAAAAAACAAAATCTTAGATAGATAAAGGTAGAAGCAGAGAGATAAAGAAAAGTTGGGGTATGATTAAGAGGAGAGACCTGAAGGTATCTTTCAAGCGTGGTGAACCCCATGTTGTCTTGGTCATTATGCTTGTGCAATTCCCAGCAGTTAAAACATAAGAACTCTGACCTTTTGGAACTCCTTAAATTAATCGGGTCTGGTATTTCTTTAAGGCGAATGCAACCATTCAAATTTACTGTTTGAACTTTTGATGGAACCCGGGGCAATGATTTAAGCATCCTGCAATCCTCCAAGAAAAGCATTTCAAGTCCAAAAAGTTTATTTATGCATCTAGGCAGGCTAACAAAGTCATTCTGGCTAAGATCTAAGGACATCAATGAAAATAAGCAGCCAATATCTTTAGGAAGTGCCCCTTCTCTTAGATGGCAAGCGCGTAAACCGAGTACTTCTAAAGAGCACAGACCCGACAAAGAAGGCAGCACATCAATTCTTTTGCATCCATCCAAAGATAATACTTTAAGATTCTTTAAAAGAGAAATGGATGCTGACAATTGTTTTATTGAAGTTCCACTTAAATCAAACTCCTCCAAACTTTGAACTTCCCCCAAATTCTCTGGTATATATTTAAGTCCAGAGCAGCCAGACAAGTCAAGTTTTTTAAGCAATTTCAAACAACCTATGCTTTTTGGAATACTTGTAAGGTTCTTGCAGCTGTTCATGCTCAATAGACCTAAGCCAATCAAATGGCAAGTCGATGAAGATAGTTCTGTAATACTAGTCTCATCTAAACGAAGCACCATCAATTTGTTCATGTTTCCTACTATATTTGGAAACTTTTTAAGTTTTAAGCAGCCATCAAGACTGCAAACTTCAAGCGAATCCATTTCAAGGTTGCTTGGGAGAGTACTAACACTTATGCAATTCACAAGATTCATATATTGAAGCTTCTTATGATGTCCAAGTGATGGGTGGACCTCATACAAACTTGTACAACCTTCAAGAATGAGACGCTCGAGATTTGGAATGCTAGTAAAATCTGGAGTCCTGACCAGGCTTAGTGAGTTGCTGAGATCGATGATTTTCAAATTAACTGCCCTCTGCAATAAGGTAGGGGGGAGAAATATGGATATTATTATCATAAATATATAGGAAAACCAAAAAAAAGAAATATTAAGGCCATAAAAATTAGATGATCTCACCTTATGCCCATTCCATAATTGCTCAATACTACTGTTAGGCATGTGAAGTTCAATTAGCAAATCCACCTGTAAACAAGCTTGCAATGATTTTGAAGGGTAAAAATGCCATTCAAGAAATCGTAAGTTATTGGAAAGATCTTTAGGTCCTTTAGAAAGTTGCACGTTGTTGATTTTGAGCAATCTTAGCTTGCTCATTTTAGAGAACGCTTTCATGTTCCATTGTGCCTCTGTTATTCCAGGCATCTCCAAGAAAATGGCTTCTATTTTCTCTTTTCCCTGTCAGCCAAAAGAGAATATAAGTAAAAAAACAAATAGTAAGCAGAGAAGAAGCATAAATTAAAATAAACTGTATGAAATCTTATGGATAATGTTCTCTATCAGCTACTCACTATGTTGTCCATGAGTGCAAGGCAAACATCCTCATATGTCCACAATCTACTGCGCCTTCCAGGCTCTTCAGGGGATTCACAACGAACAATCTCCTTACCCATTATCTCTAGTAAATTATGCATCCAGACTTGATCCCGCGAGACACTTATGAGAGATTTCTCAATAAGAACTTGAGTTCCAATATTTGCATGGAATCCACAGCTGTTAAGTATCCTTATTATTCGATCTTTTTTAAACCCCTTCAAGAAACAGGCAATATCTAAAAATATTTTCTTCTCTAATTCATGGAGGCCATCAAAACTAATGCGAAGAACATCAATAATTTCACGGTCAGGAATCTGATTTAGTCTATCAATCGCACTTCCCCAATCAAGGATATCTCTTCCATGCAAAAACGAACCTATAACTTCAAGAGCCAGTGGAAGGCCATTAGCATAACGCATAACCCACAACTTGCTTGGATTGTTCCACGAAATCTTTTACAGGCTGATAATTTTTGAAAGCTTTCTGGCTAAATAACATGAGAGCATCATCGTCATTCAATTTCTCAGCCTCATAAATTCTAGCATCATCATATCTAGCAAACACTTTTTTATCTCTGCTTGTTATGATAATTCTACTCCCTAGACCAAACCATCCACGCTCCGCGGCCAAGAATTCTAGTTGTTTTTGGTCATCTACATCATCAAGGATAAGAAGAATCTTTTTAAGTCGCAACCTCCTCCTTATCATATCAATACCTCTAGAAGAATCCCATACAGTGGCACGTTCCATTAAGATTTCAGAAAGAAGTTGTTCCTGTAAACGACGTGGTCCATCTTTCTCAGCAAAAACTTCTCTGACATTTGCTAAGAAACAGCTACCTTCAAATTGCCAACGAATCCTATCATATACTACCCTTGCAACAGTCGTCTTACCTATGCCACCCATTCCACAAACCCCTATGAAGATTGCTTCGCCAACTTCTTCACGTATATAACCATTTAATACCTCTAGACGAGAATCTATTCCAACTAGATTTTTGCTAATTGTTGGCATAGTGACACTTAGTTTGTACAATATATATTCAACAACGATTTTAATTGATTCCGACTCATTCCTGCATAAGAGGGGTAAAACATTGATCATGAAGTGTGGAAAAATCATTAGACCATCTTTGATAAAATAATGTATGGATAGCTACTAATTAGTATATTATTTTGATATTTAATCATATGTTTCACTCATTTATAATCGAAAAGAAAAAAAGTCATGTCTTTGTGAGACAATCGTAGGTTTCTTTCATGTATGATTGCAACAACACATGGAATAACAATCTTTATCTGTGGATAGATAGCTTACCTATTTTGTACGTCCCAACCAGATAGATTTGCCACCGTAGTGGGACAATCTTTCCAGCTCCGTACCTTCTCCGAATTTTCCTCGAAATTCTCTTCATGCTCAACGAAGGCTTCCTCATATCCCCCTTTCTGCTCGGCTACCTCTGAAGGGTCCACATCATAAAAAACTGGCAGAACAGTGTGCCCCATCTCTTTCATGCAATGAACAATCTTGACAAGTTCATCCAAGCACCATGGTGAAAAAGCGTAATTTGTTGAAAATACAACGACCGAAAACCTTGATTCCTCGATGGCCTTCCAGAGAGCAGGTTCGATGTTCTTTCCTCTCTCGAGCTCCCTATCATCCATGTATACATCGATGCCTCTTTGTTTCAGATTAGAATATAGATGACTAGTAAAGTTGTTCCTGGTGTCTTTGCCTCTAAAACTAAGGAACACATCATATAAATATTCTGGAGGAGAAGAAGGAGGAGACGAGGTTATTCCTTGCAGGCTGGTCGAAGCCATGAAAATCCGTGTAGCAATAAATTAGTACCGACCCCTTGATCAAGTATCAACTAGCTAGCTTGGTTCAGCAATTGCTTTCCACCTGCGCCTGTGTTTAAACATGAAACAGAAGGTGAGAGCAAGAAATTAATTTGGAATTAAATCTACCAATTAGCAGTTTCAAGCTGGAACATGTACAGTTCTAGTTAGAAATCAGAAAACACCTACAACTATTACACGAATCCAGACGAAACAAGCCGTGTGGTAAGCGTTGACTAAAGAGGCACAAGATCTAGCCAACCCCAATATTTAATTTGCCTTCATCGAATTCTTTAGATCAAAAACCCGTGGTGGTAAGTTTCCTGTATTTCTTAGGGATCTTTTTCTTAAACCGCAGAGAAGACAGACTTTCAGAGGAGAGAGTTCAAAGAAATGAAAGGGATACGCAGCTGGGTCATTTTTTGACTTTTAGTATTTATTATAGAAAACACCACATGATCTGGAACCTTTCCTGGCAAATGGCGGGGTTAGGTTAGGCCACATGTATGAACCAACGAAACGAAACATTTTTTTGACTCTTTATTATTTAAACATGCTATTTATAAATAAAAAAAGTCAACCAATTCAGTAATTTATAGATTTTTTAAAACTTTATCATAATATCAAAAGACACTTAATTTCTTTACTTGTTAATATAACATAGATGCATTCTCGAAGATAAAAAAAAAAAAAAGGACCGTAGGGTTCCGGCGAATATTATCAGAAATTAAAATGAAAATTTTAACGGCTTGAAAAGGAGAGGAAACCAACGGCTACATGCATGAGGTAGAGCGTTCATCATATTGTCGACACTAAAATATATTATATTATATTTGTTTAGGGATAGAATACCTCATATTGCCAAACCCACCTACCTGACGTCCAAGGCAAGCAAGCATGATTGAAAAACCTATCAACCATAATGACAGACCTCTTAAATGATGTAAGAAACCAAGAGTTTCCCCAGCTTAGGTGCAGGAATGGTGATGGGAAGCATTGTAATCTAACATTAACATTGAAAAAACAATATTTATTAAAGTCTTAATTTTATCACATATATTACATTTAAATTACTTTTTTAGAAGGTTATTCCAAATTCATGATCAAACCAAGAGTTTAACAGGTTAATTTTGTTTATTAGAGTTTTTTTTTTTCGCATTTTCATATTTTATTTTATTTTATCTTTCACTATTGGGTTAATTGAGAATTAAATTTTGTGATTTATTTTTATTTGATTTCTATTAGATTATAACCATCTTATTACTTGGATCATTGGTATGGTAGGTTAACCTGAGTCCACTCTGGTATTTAGGACTCGTAATTTGTTTTATTTTTTTTACATTGGGTTATCTTAGTCTCATAATTTAGAAAAAAAATATTTAGTAGGTTAACTTGGGTTGATTTGGATAGTTGTTTTCTTTTTTTTAATTGAATTTATTTTCTATATTATCCTTCAACGTTGATTTGTTGAAAAATAGGCTTTAAATTGTATTTTTTTATATGGCGTTATCATCATTCTATGACGTGACATGTGGATTGACATGTTAACCCGAGTTGATTTTCAGTATGTTGTTGCTTCAATATTTATCAAAACATCCCATCTTAAGTATTTTAACATATTTGATTTGACCTATAATGTAGACTGAGATAATAATGTAGTATGTATTGCTTTTTCTCACATTTTATTATGGATTTACTTATCAACATTTTTAGTTTTTTTTATCCATTTTGTTCCTCAAACTTTTTTTTCCAAATTTCATCCATGTTAGGTTAAATTAAAAGATAATTGAATCAAATTTATTAACAAAGTATAAAATTAAAAGACATGTGTTAGAAGTGTAAAAGGTGTCATAAATAGGCGAGGATTAAAATTATCACAAAAAGTTCACTTTAGTCCTTAAACTTTATTTGTTATACCCGTTTAGTCCCTCAATATTTTTTCAATTCAATTTTGGAAAAACAAAATATGTTATTTTTTAGTTTTTGGTTTGAGAAATTAGAGAGACAAAATGTTGAATTTCAACGATTGAGAAAGAAAAGTATTATTGACATCAATTCTGATCATTAAAACAGATTATCGATCTTGGTGTCAAATAAATGATGGAAAGAATTTAACTTAAGTGTGTTTTTTTACCTTGAAAGTGACTAAAAAACAAATATGAGCTTAAAAATATTTTTGGTTTCAGGTTGATTTTGAGAGAATTTTTTGAGGCCATAAATAGATTTATCAAGGTGCTTGTAGTGTTTTTCCAAGTGTTTTTAAATCAAAAATAGATTGAAAACAGGATTTTAGGTAAAAAAATCTTAGTCTTGATTTTCAAGCCGCTACAATGTCATAATTTAGGTAAAGTCCTTAAAAACAAATATAAAACTAGTGAGGAGTTTTTGTTTAAGGTTGATTTTGGATTTTGGGATAATTTCATGGATTTTTGAGGTCATGGATGTATTTATCAAGATGGCTAGGTCCTACTTTTTTTATTTCTATATTTTTTTAAGGTAGATTTGCTTTTCAGATTGGATCCTACTTCTTTTAATATCCTTTTTTTTTTCTAGACTCTTTTAAAATTAATTTTTTTCAGGATTCTACATTTTATTCTTTAGGAATTGATTATGATTTTTCTTGATAGTGGTGATTTTGTTCTCATGACCTGGATCTCAAAAGTTAACTTAGCTTAACATTATTTTATTTTAGGCCATTTACACCAATTTTATTTTTCAATTTCATATATTAACAATGGATTGTTTCAAATTAGGTTTATGATTTTTTTTTTAATTTTATTTGAAAAAAGTTCTTGTAATCTCATAATTTAGGTTGCAACTTGGGCAAGTCAGCTCGAGTTGACACAACTCTTTTTTGGGTGGTGTTTATTAAAAAATTGAATATTTTTTTGGTTGCATCCTTAAATTTTAAGTATTTTTTAGAATAGGCTTTATAATTTTTTTTATGTTTGTCTTCTATTAAGTTATCTTGTTCTAATCACTTGTACAATGATTTTTTTTGTGTGAATTTACTTGGGTTTTTTTTTTTTGTTGATTGACTTTTACTTTGATTTTATTTTTTTTGTATGAGTTTATTATGGTTTCATGATTCACTTTATGAATTCGATATGTTAATCTACGCTGGTAAATTGATGTAATATGTTATTGTCTTTATATTTAAAATAAAATATCATGTTTTTTTTTTCATATTATTCAAGTGATTTTTGAACATGTCAAGTTGACTAAGTTATATCAAGTTAATATTTATATAATCTAATTGTGTTTTTACTAGAAGATATACTCATAACATCTAAATAATTTTTATATATATATTTTTAAAAAAATATTTCTACCGCAGTTTAGCATGTACAAAGAATCTAGTTTATGCTAATTCTTGATGTAGAATTTTTTTTTCCAGGAACTACTCTGAACTGTCCTTTTTAGATATGAATGTGTGTGTCTTCCAGTTAGTTAGTGCCTCAATTGTGATCACTTGGGTTTGACTATTAAGATTGATTAGGATGCCCCTTCTCCCATGGATGGGTGCAGTTGACAGTGCAATGAGCATTTCATTACAGTATCAATTAACTGTGTGGATTCTGTGAAGGGAGGTTGGGAGCGTGAGTGGAACGTTTCGTAGATGGAAGGTGTATAGGTTCTTGGATTATCTTAGGGGTTGATGGCATGCAGTGGCCAGCTCTTCTTGTCGAAGATAAGCTCATGCCTGTGCTCTAAAGCCAATCCCTGTATGTGCGTTCTTTCAAGGGATTCAACAAGAGTTCCCCTCGTTTTACCTCGTTCTATCTTGTGATGCTTTGACAACGATGAATTCTACTTTGATTCCTTTGGCATCAAACACAAATGAATTTGAATTGATATAAATTTATCTGTTTAGTAGGTTTCAACGAAATAACTAGCATAAAATTATCATCATCATTAAAAAAGCAGGAAGATTCAGATATCTGAATTATTGAATGCACTGTATTAAGATTAGTTCATATTATAATTCAAATTTAAATTAAACACAAAAACAAAATATAAATTGTGAAAACACCTTTAATAATCAAACAACAAAAATAAGTAGTTAATTTTCTATCTTCAAAAAGAAGAAGACATAAATTGAAAATTCATCCCTACATTAACGTCATTATCATTACTATAACAGTTAAAATTATTATCAATATTATTGTCCAAACAATTAAAATAATTAAATTTCCCCGAAGAATAAAAAAAAGCATAACATTTTTACAGAAAAAAATAATAATCACAAAAATTATAATTATCATTGCGCAAACAATAAAATCATAAAATCATCTAATCCGAAGAACAAATAAAAACAACAGAAAAAAAAAAGAACAAAAGAAAAAAGTGACCAATATTAATTTTTAAATGATCACCAACATAAATTAAAATTCCAAAAATATAACCCCAATAAAAAATAAAACAAAAAAAAATAAAAACAAAAACTAAAAGCATAGATACATAAATACGGATAAAAAATAAACATTATCCAAGAATGACTGAAAAAATCAAAAGAATTAATATCAAATAAAAAATTCAAAGAATAAAGACTGAAATGAAAATATATAATTAATTCCAATCGAAGGACAAAATTAAAACAAATAAAACCCGGGGACCGAAACAAATAAAGGTATTTTTAAAAAACAATTAAAAGAATGACTAATTTTAAATGGAGGACACAATTAAAATAAATCAAAGCAAAATATATAATTAATTCTAATTGAAAGACAAAATTAAAACAAATAAAACTTTAAGACCAAAACAAATAAAGATATTTAAAAAAATTGCAGTGTAATTTTGTTAAAAAATTAAAAGAATAAGGACTGAAATGAAGAGTAGCATATATAACTAATTTCAATTGTAGGATACAGTTCTATATATATATATAATTAATTCCAATCGAATGATAAAATTGAAACAAATAAAAACCTTGAGACTGAAACAAATAATGACATTTTTAAAGGAAATTGCAATGTAATTTTGTTAAAAAATTAAAAGAATAAGGCCCAAAATGAAATATAGCATATATGACCAATTTCAATTGGAGGACAAAATTAAAACAAATTAAAACCCGTGTACTAAAAAAATTAAAGAAACAAAAAACAAATCAAAAATCAAAAGAATAAGGAATGAAATGAAAACAAACATATATAATCAATTTCAATTGAAGGGCACAATTGAAAAAAATCAAACTTTCCATTGAAGAAATCAGGAATAAAACCAAAATCAAAAGAACAAAGACTAAAAGGAAACAATCAGAAACATGAAGGACTTACATGTAATTGCCGAAGGCAGGAGAGAGACAAGGAAGAAAAAACAAAAAACCGTTCACCAGAGATCCATCGACCACCGGAATCCTACATGCGCCTCACTGGGAGACAAAGGACATGGTTACGCACTAGGTGACACTGCGGACGGATAGTTTCAACCGCCTAAAGACTCCACACACGCCACCTTAAAAATACGTGCATGTAAAACACTGTTTATAAATCCGGTCAACTTCACTGGGCAATGAAGCAGCACCACGAGATATGGCTTCAATAAGGTGAGCTCTTATTGTCAAAGATAACCTGTATATGCGTTCTTTCAAGGGATTCAACAAGAGCTCCCGTCGTTTTACCTGGAATGATTGCCTGGATTTGACAGGTGACCCATCTTGAGATGCTTTGACAACGATGAATAATTCTACTGTGATTCTTTTGGCATCAAACACAAATGAATTGACATCAAGGTGCTGCTAATTAAGAGCTTCATGATTTTATTTATGCTTGTGATATTGTTCAAGTTGCTGTTTAGTGGAGGAGAGAGACTTTTTGATAAGGTTATATTCATGTAGATAAGATTTATTCCAACCGATTTAAGGAAATCCGTGTTTGTTTTGCATTCGGATTTGCAAAAGCAACCTGCCCTAAAATAGCTGTTGGTATATTAGTAACTGTTTTATCGGTTCCCTGGGCTTTATCCCTGGGCTGTCTTACCAAGCTCACAATGTTTGGTCTTATTCTTTTCATTTTCTATTAATTTTTTTTTATATATTAATGTTTTTATATTATTTTTGAAAATAGTTTTGCATTTGTATTTTAGTTAATATCTGTTCTATGTAAATAATTACAATAAACACAACCAACTAAATAACTTTAAGTATCTTGATCTACATTTATCTTTTAATTTTTGTAGTTTTATTAACAAGTATTTTTATTGATTTATCTAAACAATTATCAATTTATTTAATTAATTATATATTTAGATGAGGTTTTTTACAAAATAAATAAATTTACAACCCACGACTAAAATAACTATTTATTTGATGTTTTTATCTAGATTTTTAATGATTCATATTTGAATCTTAAAAGCAAAATAAAAACAACAGCTACAATGAAAATTTATGAGTCAAGTTTTATATTATTAATATCCGAATACAAATCTTAAACCCAATCCAATACTCAATCGAAACACCGACACATTTTTTTTAATAAAAAACTCAAATCTCAATCAAATATTCGTACAATTAAAACCAAGGAAATGTATGATTCATGGTTGCTCACGCAGCTGCTGGAGCAGCGACTCGAGTATCTGGAACCTCTGGAGAGGTTGGACCCACCGGCTCCGTAGCAAGCTCGATCGACTCCGCCGCTGCGAGCTCGACGGACTCCGCTGCCACAGGATCGGCCACCTCTTCTTTTGCCAAATCTGTTGACCCAGCAGCATGAAATACTGATACTGATGCAAGATCTTGCTACTCTGAGGGCCCTGAAACTGTGGCGGACCCTTTATGCTGCTAAGAGAGAAGTCAGGAATGTTGTTTGTGTGTGTGTGTGCATCTATATATCTCTATAGCTTGGAATAATGATAACTTTTTTAAACTTGAAGGTTATTAATATATGCTAGATAGGTTGAGCATTGTCTCTTCAAACTCAACCCAAATATGAATAAATTGTGTTTTTACCCATTTAGATTTGTTAAAGAGGTTATCTTTCTATTCGAGAAAACTTATCATACAATATAGATTTGTGAAAACATTTTTTTTGCATCATCAAACTATACATGGAATCGATGATATAAAGAGCATAGATTTGTTAACATTAAGTTCCACAAACAGCACCATGTTTCAGTATTTTCAATTTCATTTAATTGAAGGGTGTGTTTAGTTTGGTGGTTCAACCTATTTTTATGTTAAAATTTAAATTTAAATTATTTTTTATGTTTTTAAATTGTTATGATATATGGATATAACAATATATTATTGTTATTTTAAATTGTTGTGATAAAAAAATATAAATATATTGGATATGAAAAGTTGTTTTTTAAAAATAATTTAAAATAACAATAATATTTTTAAAAAACTTTTCAAGTATCTCCCACCAGGTAATAAAAAAGCACAGTAATGATTACCTTTTCCAAGATTCCACTCCAGATTTTTCATAATTCTCAACTCCAATGAGAATATTCATCCATCTTTTCACCTTCGCATCATCCCTGCACTTTTCTTCTTCGGGTGTGTTTGGTATTGCGATTGCGATTGCGATTGCGGTTGAAAAAAAGCAGTTTTAAAAAAAGCGCTTTTACTGTGGTGCAAAATAAGCAGTGAAGTGTTTGGTTAAAACTGTGGTTGAGTTGGAGGTTGAAAAAAAAGATGTTTTGGGTGTTTGGTTACCAAACTTTTCATATTGCTTTTAACTTGTGAAATTACTTTAAAGGGTATATATATATATATATATACATATATATATATATATATATATATATATATATATATTTTTAAATATTGTAAATTTAATAATTATAATAATATATTGTAATTAATAATTCAAGAAAAAATAAATATTATTTTTTATTCTTCCATCAAACTACTTGCAATTTCATCACGAACAGATATTTCCCTTCAATTAGGACTGATCTGTATCTACACATTTTTTTTAAAATATATATTTAAAAATGGGCTCAATGAGGGCGTCTCAACCAAATTAGTCGGACTTGGGACTGGGTCGAAAAGTGCCCAGCCCCAAGTCCAGACTTCTAACTAAAAGCGGTCTGGTCTGACTGCATGGCCGCTTCGCAGCGACAGTGGCAGCGCACTCCCGCTGCACGTGAAATATGCTTCCCAATCGACCACGACGAGAGCTTCAACGGAGGATACCCTACGGGCAGAGGAGGCCGAGGTGGTTCTTCCCCGTGGTGGTGGCGTCTTAAATGGTGGCCCTGTGGTGGCCGGAGGAAGCGCTTTGAAGGTGGCGTGCATCGCTCACCCGACCACAACGAGAGCTTCAACGAAGGATACCGACGGGTAGAGGAGGACGAGGTGGTTCTTCCTGTGGTGTTTTCATAGTAAATGGTGGCCTATGGTGGCCGGAGTCAGCAGTGGAAGCTCTCGGCTTCCATGGTTGTTCTGTTGAAGGGCAGAGAGAGAGAGAGAGAGAGAGAGAGAGAGAGAGCCATGCGAGAGAGAGAGCCATGCACAGATCATTTTTTTTTTTAATTATCGAATGGATTTGTAAAGGATTTGAGGGCAGCTGCACGTTTTGCATGTTAAAATGAAAATGGATTTTGTATCATGGTTTGTATAATCACGAATCGCAGATAAAAAAGCCTCAATTTCGAGCTTTTTTTCAATCGCCGTTTTGGTTAAAAATTGGTGTGGGTCCCACACAAAAAAAAAGCGCTTAATTCCTTTACCAAACGGCAAATTGTGGTGCGATCTGCGAATCGCAGATCGCACCACAATGCCAAACACCTTCTTCATCCTTATCAAAGACAATTGTGTACATCCCTATTTGATCATCTATCTTTGATTGTTTGGCATCATAAGAAACTGGAAAAACAGTGTCCGGTCTCATCTCACTCATGAATCCGATCATATTGACAAGTTCGTCAAAGCACCAAGTTAAAGATGCATAATCTCTTGAAAATATAAAAACTGATAGTCCTGATTCCTCAATGGTCTTTAAGAGTCTTGATCTAACTGGCATTATTTTCTCTAATTTCTTGTCGCCTGGGATAGTGCCTCTTATGGCTAGAGCTGTACTTAAATGGGTGAAAGCATTACTAGTGTCTACGCCTCTGATTGAAGGGAAAAATATCCTTTTATAGTGATAAAAACAAGAAGATTGTGATGACTGAGGAGTATGCTGTGAATATAACAAAAAGACACCACAATTCTTCACCTTTACTCGTTCGGAGGAATGAAACGACAACTCAATGTTGCTAAACGATTCATGCTGCCATTCTTAAAGCTCTTTAAGGTAATCAAAAGATAGATAGAATAACCAAAGATGATCTGACAGAACTTGGATAGAGTTACAACTAATACCCATCGGCGAAGGATAATCTTCTCTTCCATTTGCCTTGAAATGACAAAAAAGAGAAGGATTTTCACCAAATGCACCGAATGCAACACATGCAACAAACCCCATGCTCCAACTATGCACCTCCACGCTAATTGAAGATCCCTTCTTTTGATTATTAAAGCAACCTGCAATTTCATTTCCAGGAACAATTATACCAAATCCAGGTCTTGGATTAAACAAACCCTGTTCCATGAAAAAACAAAATATTAAATAGATAGAGGTAGAGGGAGAGAGATACAAAAAAGTTGGGGTATGATTAAGAGAAGACCTGAAGGTAACTAGCAAGCATGGTGAACCCCATATTGTCTTCGCCATTATACCTGTACAATTCCCAGCAGTTAAGACATGAGAACTCTGATCTTTTGGAACTGCTTAGCATTTTCGGATATGGGATTTTTCTTAGGCGTATGCAACCATTAAAATTTACTATTTGAACTTTTGATGGAACCTCGGGCAATGATTTAAGCATCCTGCAATCCTCCAAGACAAGCATTTCAAGTCTAGATAGTTTATTTATGCTTCTAGGCAGGCTAACAAAGTTATTCCAGCTAAGATCTAAGGACATCAATGAAGATAAGCCTCCAATATCTTGAGGAAGTGCCCCTTCTTTTAGATGGCAAGCACGTAAACTGAGTATCTCTAAAGAGCACATACCCGACAAAGAAGGTAGCACGGCTATTCTTTTGCATCCATCTAAATATAACACTTTAAGATTCTTTAAAAGAGAAATGGATGCTGGCAGTTGTTCTATTGAAGTTCCACTTAAATCAAACTCCTCCAAACTTCCAGCTTCCCCAAAATTCTCTGGTATATATTTAAGTCTAGAGCAACTAGACAAATCAAGTTTTTTAAGCAATTTCAAACAACCTATGCATTTTGGAATCCTTTTCAGGTTCTTGCAGTTGTTCATGCTCAATAGACCTAAGCCAATCAAATGATGAATTGATGAAGATAGTTCGGTAATACTAGTCTCATCCAAACGAAGCACCATCAATTTGTTCATGTATCCTACTATATCTGGAAACTTCTCAAGTTTGGAGCAGCCATCAAGAATGAAAACTTTAAGTGATTCCATTTCAAGGTTGCTTGGGAGAGTAGTAACATTTATGCAGTTCACAAGATTCACATATTGAAGCTTCTTGTGATGTCCAAGCGATGGGTGGACCTCATACAAACTTGTACAACCTTCAAGAATTAGACGCTTGAGATTTGGAATGCTAGTAACATCTGGAGTCCTGACCAGGCTTAGTGAGTTGATGAGATCGATAATTTTCAATTTAAGTGCGCTCTGCAATCAAGTAGCGAGGGAAGAAATATGGATATTACTATCATAAATATATAGGAAAATGAGAAAAAAAAATACAAAGGCCCTTAAATTAGTTGATCTCACCTTATGCCCATACCATAATTGCTCAATACTACTGTTAGGCATGTGAAGTTCAACTAGCTCATCCACGTGTAAAAAAGCTGGCAATGATTTTGAAGGGTAAAAATGCCATTCAAGAAATCATAACATATCGGAAAGTTCTTCAGGTCCTTCAAAAAGTTGCACATTGTTGATTTTGAGCAATCTTAGCTTGCTCATTTTAGAGAAGACCTGCATGTTCCATTGTGCCTCTGTTATTCCAGGCATGTCCAAGAAAATGGCTTCTATTTTTTCTTTTCCCTGTCAGCCAAAAGGGAATATAAGTAAACATCAAATACTAAGCATAGAAGAAGCATAAATTAAAATAAACTGTAGTAAATTTTATGGATAATGTTCTCTATCAGCTACTCACAGTGTTGTCCATCAATGCAAGGCAGACATCCTCGTATCTCCACAATCCCATCACGCCTTCCAGCTCATCAATCGATTCACGATTTAACAATATCCTTACCCATTTTCTCAGAATAAATTATGCATCCAGACTTGATCCCGAGAGACACTTATGAGAGATTTCTCAATAAGAACTTGAGTTCCAATTTTTGCATAGAATCCACAACCATTAAGTATCCTTATTATTCGATCAATTTTAAACCCCTTCATGAAACAAGCAATGTCTAAAAATATTTTCTTCTCTAATTCATGGAGGCCATCAAAACTAATACGAAGAACATCATTAATTTTGTGATTAGGAATCTCATTTAGTCTATCAATCGCACTTCCCCAATCATGGATATCTCTTCCATACAAAAACGAACCTATAACTTCAAGAGCTAGTGGAAGGCCATTAGCATAACCCACAACTTGCTTGGATAGTTCCATGAAATCTTCTGGTTGCTGGTAATTTTTGAAAGCTTTCTGGCTAAATAACATAAGAGCATCATCATCATTCAATTTCTCAGCCTCATAAATTCTAGCATCATCATATCTAGTCAACACGTTTTTATCTCTACTTGTTATGATAATTCTACTCCCAAGACCAAACCATCCACGCTCTGCGGCTATGAACTCTAGTTGGTTTTGGTCATCTACATCATCAAGGATAAGAAGAATCTTTTTAAGGCGCAACCTCCTCCTTATCATATCAAGACCTATAAAAGAATCGCATACAGTGGCACGCTCCATTAAGATTTCAGAAAGAAGTTGTTCCTGTAAACGACGTGGTCCATCTTTCTCGGCAAAAACTTCTCTGACATTTGCTAAGAAGCAGCTGCCTTCAAATTGCCAACGAATCCTATCATATACTACCCTTGCAAAAGTTGTCTTACCAATGCCACCCATTCCACAAAACCCTATGAAGATTGCTTTGCCAACTTCTTCACGTATATAACCATTTAATACCTCTAGACGAGAATCTATTCCAACTAGATTTCTGCTAACTGATGGCAAAGTGATACTTAGTTTGTATTGTATATATTCAATAATGATTTTAATTGATTCCGACTCATTCCTGCATGAGAGGGGTAAAACATTGATCATTAGACCATCTTTGATAAAATAATCATAGGTTTCTTTCATTTCTGATTGAAACAACACATGGAGTAACAAATAATCTTCATCTGTGGATAGATAGCTTACCTATTTCGTATGTCCCAACCAGATAGATTAGCCACCGTAGCGAGACAATGTTTCCAGTTCCGGACCTTCTCCAAATTTTCCTCGAAATTTTGTTCATGATCACCGAAGGCTTCCTCATATTTCCTTTTACGCTCGGCTACCTCTGAGGGGTCCACGTCATAAAAAACTGGTAGAACAGTTTGCCCCATCTCTTTCATGCACTGAACAATCTTGACAAGTTCATCCAAGCACCATGGTGAAGAAGCGTAATCCCTTGAAAATACAACGACTGAAAACCTTGATTCCTCGATGGCCTTCCAGAGAGCAGGTTCGATGGTCTTTCCTCTCTGGAGCTCCCTATCATCCATGTATACATCGATGCCTCTCTGTACCAGATTAGAATATAGATGACTAGTAAAGTTGTTCCTGGTGTCTTGGCCTCTAAAACTAAGGAACACATCATATAAATATTCTGGAGGAGAAGAAGGAGGAGACGAGGTTATTCCTTGCAGGCTGGTCGAAGCCATGAAAATCCGTGTAGCAATAAATTAGTACCGACCCCTTGATCTACCAATTAGCAGTTTCAAGCTGGAACATGTACAATTCCAGTTAGAAATCAGAAAACACCCACAAGTATTACACGAATCTAGACGAAACAAGCCGTGTGGTAAGTGTTGAATAAAGAGGCAAAAGATCTAACCAAGCCCAATATTTCTTCTTCTTCTTCTTCTTAAGGTATGCAGAAGACGATTTATAACTTTGCCCAATTTTGCTCCTGTGTTTAAACACGAAACAGAAGGTAAGAGCAGGAAATTAAAAATTTAAATCACGCAGTAGCAATTTCGAGCTGGAACATTATAGATTTTAGTAGGATATTTCTTCTTCTTCTTCTGGTATCTTACTAACCAGCTCCCAAAGCCCTTTTCTTTTCTTGTTTTCCCACTAACATTAAATTCTTCCCGTTTCCAATTCTGTATGAAAGCGACATCGAACGCGCTTCGGACACCGTGTAATTTGAGGAGCTTTTCCAGCCATTCGACTTCAAATTGTCCTGTGACATTAAACGAGAGAAGAAAAAATAAAAAGAGGCACAAGATCTAGTCAAGCTCAATATTTAATTTCTCTTCATCTGGTACCTTAGTTCAAAGCCTTCATCGAATTTCTTCCGGTTTCTTTACATCAAAAACGCGTGGCGGTAAGTTTCCTGGATTTCTTAGGGTCTTTTTATTAAACTGCAGAGGAGAAAAATTAAAAGAAATGAAAGGGATACGAAACGAAACGAAACATTTTTTGACTTTTTATTATCTATTAAAAGAAAACACCACAAAATCTGGTGTTTTCATTGTAATTTAACATTAACATTAAAAAAACAATATTTTTTAACTCTTAATTTTATCACATATATTACATTTAAATTTTTATTTTTACAAAGTTATTCCAAATTCATGATCAACCCAATTAGAGTTTTTTTCTTTGCATTTTCATATTTTATTTTATTTTATCTTTCAATATTGGGTTGATTGAGAATTAAACTTTGTGATTTATTTTTATTTGATTTCTATTAGATTATCATCATCTTATTACTTGGATCATTGGTATGGTCGATTAACTTGAGTCCACTCTGGCGTTTAAGGGTGTGTTCGGTATTGTTTTTGCTTTTGTGGTTTAGGTTTGAAAAAAACAGTTTCAAGAAAAGCACTTTTGCTTCGGTTCAAAATAAGTTTTGAAGTGTTTGGTTAAAACTGCTTTTGAGTTTGAGATTAATGAAAAGTAGTTTCATATGTTTGGTTACCGAACTTTTCATACTGCTTTTAACTTGTGAAATTATTTTAAAGTATGTGTGTGTGTGTGTGTATATTGTTTTTTAAATATTTAATAATTATAATAATAAAATATAATTAATAATTCAAGTAAATTAGACACTTGTTTTATTCTCTCATCAAACTACTTGTAATTTAATCACGAACTATAAATCCATATGTGAAGATCTTTGCGATCTCGGAACAACATATAGTAAAATATCATTTGAAATAAAATTAGGATTGTGATACAAAAATTATATTGTAATCTCCTTCTAATATATTTATTTATTTATTTAATTTATAGATTATTTTAATACTTAATATATTTTAATATTAAAATATTATTTTAATATATTTTTTATATTAAAAAAAATCTCCCCGTAACCCCCCAACCCACCCCAGTCCTCTCTCCCCTAATACTCCACTCCTCTCTCATTCACATTACACAGACCAACTAATCCACCCCCCTTCCCCTGGCTCTCCCTCTCGCGCGCGCCACCCACCTGATACTCCACTCCTCTTATGGTGATTGGTTTGTATATTTTTTGATGGGTTTGTCTGTCCTCTCTCTTGCCCTCCCTCTCTCGCATAGGTTTGTCCTCTCTCTTGCCCCCCTTCTCGCCCCCCGTGGTCATGGGTTTGTATATTATTTGATGATTTTGTGTTTTGAGTTATTATCGGGTTTGTATTATGAGGGACGGGGGAGAGACGCATGAAGGCAGCACATCATCTCTGCCTTTTTCTTGATAAGAATCGGTCACTGTAGTGGCTTAATGCCTGTTTATGGAAACGCAAGAAAAGCATGAAAAACCTACTTCTCATAAACCATGGTTTCGGTGATTTTCTTGGTGGGTCCCACGTGAAGTAATTTGCTTTTAATACATTACCAAACAGTTTTTCTAGCTTTTCCACCTGCTTTTAAGACTCGTAATTTGTTTTTGTTTTTTTATATTGTATTATCTTAGTCTTATAATTTAGATCAAATATTTATTAGGTTAACTTGGGTTGATTCGGATAATTGTTTTCTTTTTTTAATTGAATTTATTTTCTATGTTATCCTTCAACATTGATTTGTTGAAAAATAGGCTTTAAATTGTGTTTTTATTTTTTTATGGTGTTATCATCATTCTATGACGTGACATGTGGATTGACATGTTAACCCGAGTTGATTTTCAGTATGTTGTTGCTTCAATATTTATTAAAACATCTCATCTAAGAATTTTAACATATTTGATTTGACCTATAATGTAGCCCGAGATAATAATCTAGTATGTATTGCTTTTTCTCACATTTTATTATGGATTTACATATCAACATTTTTAGTTTTTTTTTTCCATTTTGTTCTCCAAACTTTTTTTTCCAAATTGCATCCATGTTAGGTTAAATTAAAGGATAATTGAATCAAATTTAATAATCAAGTATAAAATTAAAAGACATGTGACAGAAGTGTAAAAGGTGTCATAAATAGGCGAGGTTTAAAAATTATCACAAAAAATTTTCCTTTATAGTGGTGATTTTATTCTCATGACCTGGATCTCAAAAGTTAACTTAGCTTAACATTATTTTATTTTAGGTCATTTTTTACACCAATTTTATTTTTCAATTTCATATATTAACAATGGATTGTTTCAAATTAGGTTTTACGATTTTTTTTAATTTTATTTGAAAAAAGTTATCGTAATCTCATAATTTAGGTTGCAACTTGGGCAGTCAGCTCGAGTTGACACAACTCTTTTTTTGGGTGGTGTTTATTAAAAACTTGAATATTTTTTTGGTTGCATCCTTCAATTTTAAGTTTTGTTTAGAATAGGCTTTATAATTTTTTTATGTTTGTCTTCTATTAAGTTATCTTGTTCTAATCACTTGCACAATGAATTTTTTTGTGTGAATTTACTTGGGTTTTTCTTCTTTTTTTTTGGTGATTGACTTTTACTTTGATTTCATCATTTTACATTAGGTTTATTAGAAAGTTGAGTTTGCAAAAAAATTATTTGTTTTCTATGACGTTATCTAAACATCACGACTAGAGTTGCGAATTTAACATGTTAACTTGGGTTGACTTAAGTTTTTTTTTAATTTTATCATTCAACATTAAATTAATTTAATATTGAACTTCATGATTTTATGGCAAGAACTCTTTTTATGCAAGTCATCGTGATTATTTATTTTATTTAATATGGTGAGTTTACTATCGTTGTCTTTTTTAATTAAATAATTGAATAAAACTAGCATATTAGACCTAGATGGGTCTATTTATTGAGGTATGATTTCTGTTACTTCTTTAAAATATGACATTGACGTATAAACATCTTTTTCATTATATTAAAAAAATATTAATTTGGCATGCGCTTAGTGAAAGCACCAATCTAGATAACACGAGCCAATTCGCCCGCTTCGCTGGGTTTTTTTATCTATGTAAAAAATTAATTGATTTTATAAATATTGTATTTTGTTATTTTAATATCTAATTAGTAAAATTGTAATTGATAAAATCTATTAAAAATAGTTTTTTTCAATCAAAAAGTGATTGAATATTGCTATAGCTAACAAAAATTTGATAAAATTTATTAGAAAATTTGCTAAGAAAGTGAAATAATTTGTTATAAATTTGTTGTCATGGATACTCTGGTTAAAAAAACACAAAAAAATATATTTCCAAACAGTAATGAACAGTGAAAATCATTGTTTATTACTGTTTCAAAGCGCTATCTCCTTTAACTATATACTAATAATATAATATCCAAGCATCAATTTTTGTCCTTTTATTCTTTTAAGTTTTTTTTTTTTAAAAAAAAACATTAGGTTATTGAAATTAGTCTATAATATCCAATCATCAATTTTTATTCTTATATATTTTTTTTAATTTTTTTGCTAATTCTTAAGAAATTAGGTTATTGAAATTAGTAATAATAATAATAACAATGTAATAAAGATAATTAAAACAAACAACAAAAGGAAAATCTCACTATCATTAAAAATGAAACCATTTTCAACGTTTTATTTTCATTTCTATTTTCTGACTAAACACTAAAAAATGAAAATAAAGGTTTCTTTCAAATTCTATTATTTTCATTTATTCTTACCAAGCACTCCATCCATAATTCTTTAAATTATTGCTAGTTATAAATTGTAAAGTAACAAAAGAAGTCTGCTCCCTACCTAGCATCTTTGGCTCTCTTAGCAATCACAATCCAACGACGTAAAACACAAATCACACATCACATGCAATAACCTCTATTATCGACAGTTTTTCATCTCGATCTGTTCTTTCATCGCTTCTCAAATGAAACAAAGTTTGTTTCCTTCACTACATTTACTGAGAACCAAATTTTTTTTATGTGTATACTTTATAATGTAATTTTACACCGTAATTAATTTTTTTTGGTTATATATGGATGTACTTTACAATGTAAATCTAAACTGTAGTTAATTTTTTTTTTATCTATGGATGTATTTTACAATGTAAATTTACACCTTAATAGATAAAAAAAAATAGTTCTATTTTTTTTTATATTTTGGTAAAATTCCAACAGATAATTGTAAACCGGTTATGATATATAATTTTTATTTTAAAACATGAGAAAGATGCAACATATTTTTGACGAAAAATACGATGGGAAAAACCTTGTAATTTGGCCGTATGCAAAAAAACAAAACATATTTTTTGTTTTTCTTACAATAATAATAGTAGTAGTAAAGAAAACAAATAAAAATTTCATATCAATTTGTATTTTTTTTTTCTTTTTGGGCTGGGCTGCAGCCTGCCTAAAGCAAATTAATTATGGATTGGGCTTCCAGCTCTTGTGGGCTGGAAACCCAATTCGTTTTGGACCTGTCGTCCAGTCCGTGTGGCCCAGCCCACTTCTCCAAGGCATTTGGGCGGGCACAAAGCCCAGTCTTCCTTACTCAGGCCCGGCTCGCGTGAACAGTGGGACGCAAATTGCGTCCCACTGCATGCAACGAGCCGAAGAAGATGGTGAATAGTGATTTTGCCAAGTGTGACGAAAGGTCAACCTGTTAGTACCGTTGGGTAGAGGAGGTCGAGGTGGTTGTCCCAGTGGTGTTGGCGTAGGCAACGGTGGTCTGTGGTGGCCGGAGGAACGGTCGGAAGGTGTGGGGCTCACATTGCAGCTACTGCCACCGTCTTTGTTGCCTCTCCAGAGAGTGTGGCTAGGTTTCTGGTGGGGAGGGGAAGCTCCCGGTGATGATGAGGGTGGTGTTGGGTGGTCGGTCAGCCATTTTTGGTGGAGAGAGAGAGAGCTCGACTGAGCTGGTTTTAAAGAGAGAGAGGGGCAGTTGAACCGGGAGAGTGAGAGAGAACAGGTTTGCGATGATGGCGTGATTTTTGCTTGTTTTGCTTGGCTTGGCTTCTTTTTGATTTTCTTGCGTCGATTTTGAGTTTTGAGAGAGAGAGGGACTGTTGAACCGGGAGAGTGAGAGAGAACAGGTTGCCGTTGATGGTGTGATTTTTGTGCTTGTATTTCTTGGCTAACTTCTTTTTGATGTTCTTGCGTCGATTCTTAGTTTTTTCGAGCGAAGTCTTTCTGATTGTAGGCGCGCGCGAGCAGTGTGAAATTAAAATAAAAACAAAGGCTAATGTACACGCGTGAAGCATTGGGGATAAATGGCGAGTCCACAGTGAGAATGAGTGTGTGTGCACAGTGCCGCTACAGTAAAAAACCGAGCTGTTTTAGCTCTTTTACTAATAGGCTAAAAGAGAAAGGAAATTCAATATTCCCCTCCTCACAAAGTAATGTTGATTGAGACAATTTTTTTGTTCTTTTTAATTGATTTTTTTTTATTATTATTCAACATTGATTGATTGAGATTTGATCTTTATAATTTTTTGTTCTTTTTCTATGAGATTGTGTCAATCTCATCACATAAATTTCCTATGAGATTGTCTCCCCTCCTCACTCTATTTTTTTTTTCTTGTATGAGTTCATTATGGTTTCATGATTCAGTTTATGAATTGGATATGTTAATCTAGGCTGGTAAGTTGATCTAATATGTTATTGTCTCTATATTTAAAATAAAATACCATGTTTTTTTTCATATTATTCAAGTGATCTTTGAACTTGTCAAGCTGACTAAGTTATATCAAGTTAATATTTATATAATCTAATTTTATTTTTACTAGAAGATATATTCATAACATCTAAATAATTTTTATTTATATATTTTTTTAAAATTATTTCTACCGCGGTTTAGCATGTACAAAGAATCTAGTTTATGCTAATTCTTGATGTAGAATTTTTTTTTCCAGGAACTACTCTGAACTGTCCTTTTTAGATATGAATGTGTGTGTCTTCCAGTTAGTTAGTGCCTCAATTGTGATCACTTGGGTTTGACTATTAAGATTGATTAGGATGCCCCTTCTCCCATGGATGGGTGCAGTTGACAGTGCAATGAGCATTTCATTACAGTATCAATTAACTGTGTGGATTCTGTGAAGGGAGGTTGGGAGCGTGAGTGGAACGTTTCGTAGATGGAAGGTGTATAGGTTTTACCTCGTTTTATCTTGTGATGCTTTGACAACGATGAATTCTACTTTGATTCCTTTGGCATCAAACACAAATGAATTGACACAGGCTCTCTCTTAGTAAGATTTAACTAACCCATGTCGTAAGCAATTCTCCAGATATGAATCATAATCTCTAGTCATTGAAGGATTAATTCGAAAAAAAATGACAATCTATATGAACAACTGGGTGAGGTAAGGCACATCACTTGGATATTATTGTAAATTAAATTATCGAAATCGATATCACTATAATTTAACATGTGAACTTGAAGTCAGATTACAGAGAATGCAATGACAGAATATATATATCTGGTTTTACTATTCGAAAACTAATGAAATATTACATGCAAAAAGACAGAGGCTGCGTTTCTCCAAGCTCAAAAATCTATGGTTATGTTTGCATTTGATTGTTGCAAGTCATCACATCATAGACAGAAACATCATGTTATCATCACCAAATAAAAATTCTCACTATTAAAGCATCCATCCCACATCAAATAATCATGAAAATATGGAACAATATAAAAGATTGAAAATATGTCACCCCCACAAGGTGTTAAGTCTTTTTTAACATGGTACCAGAGACCAACAAAGATCCTGGGTCAACACATTGACACCCAAATTACTTAATTTTAGAATTGGCACATGAGTACAGGAATGCTGAGAAGAGCTGAATATTAAATTTCAGATCATTCGGTACAGCAAGTTCTTTTCTGGGTTTCTATTTTGGTCGGTAGATCTTCTATTGGAATGGAAAAAATAAGTCATGGTCTCTCATGCCATGGGCATCGTTGCCAGAAAATATCAGCTGCATTGTGTCATAGCAATTTTGTTTTCAGTCTGGCAATATTAAATAATGGTGCCTTTCAGTCCCATAATGTTCTACTATGAGAAATAATCAAGTCACGATCATTAAGAATGCATGCTGGATTAAACAGAGTGACAATGGAGAAGGCTTTTTGAATTATGCGTCGTGAAGAATGCACCCTCTCCAACTTACAAAATGTTGTCTATTAGTTTCTTTTCAGAAATATCCAAACAACTTCACCAACTTTATGGTAGCAGATAGCTGAAAACTACTCACCAATTATGTAGGTATTAGTCCTCACAAGAGGAGATCTATAGTAACTTCTCATTCATTAGCAGTTGCATCCTCGGATGGAGCACTTCCTCCATCTGCATATGAAGAAAGAGATGGTTGGGTTTCCTTGGAACCTTGGGAGAAGCTCAGACAGAGAACAGCGATTCTCTAACACTACTAGTAATAGCTTTGAGTTACAGAATGATGATCACGCATACCTTCACCATCTGCCGGGCCACAAGGAGACTTCCGGTATCGTGTTAGCTGTTGTGTGGGCTGGAAAAAAGAAAGAAAATACAAAAATAAGCACCCAGTAAAAAGATAGGCTAGCATTACAACAATAACACAACCCCCAGCAGAAAAATATACATATTCCTCACACATAAATAAAAACTTGAGTGTGAAAAACAAAAACCATTCAGGGTGTCTGCCGATCTGTCTTTTGTTAAATGGAGCTAGGCAAAAAATAGCAGGGAGAAAATGATCACAAGAATAGAAGGAGCCATTCATTCATGGTTCTTTCAAATCACTTGCATTACATCCACATCATGCCTTGAAGGCAACATCTCTATTATGGTTACGTTGCCTTTCAGTTTAAATTAAGGATTTAAAGAAAACAACAAAATTGTTCAAAGTCATCGAGGAACCTTTGCTTGGAGCAATAAGAAGACTTCAGAGCTGTTCATCAAAATATATTTGGATAAATCAATCTTCTATCAGTGCAACTGTTTTCCGCAGCAAAATGGAAATCCTCCAAAAATGATAGGAGCAGAGACTTTAATTTTATTGAGGTAACATCCTCCAACCGAAGTATATATAGTGCACTACCTCATCCAACTTCTGATCGTTTCCTAGTGATTTTAGATGGTGACGATCTTTGTATTTTAGATTAAAGAGGCACAAACCCCTTTTCCACTTTGAGGATATGTGGTTGAAAGAAGATTGTTTCTTTGATCAGGCCTTGATTCTGGAGCATATATAAAACTAAAAAAAAATTAGATCCATAGAAAACTGTCGAAGATTTTTTTTAGTTAAAACCATGAAAAAATCAAAAGCTTGATAGAGATGATTGGCTTCAATAAAAACTTCAACAAATATAGTTGATGAGAATTACAAAATTGGTGAGGTTATTTTAGTGTATATAGCTTCAACGGTAAAATCAAACTCTATCTCTTTGTTTGGTAAACGTGGGTTCCCATATAGCAATATTAAGACAATGTTTCTTTTTGTCGTTGTATTATGTTTTGTCCTTAATTTTTTGTTTGTTTTTAAATAGCTTTGATATGCTAATATAAAAAATAAATTTAAAAAATAAACAATATTATTTTTATGTGTTTTCAATCAAAATATACTTCATAAATCTCGTAAGCAAATTAAAAGGGTTCTCCACAAAATCCCACGATCGAGACCTCAACATGAATTCCAGTCATGACATTGAACTGGGTTTCACAACTCGGTTCAAAAGTAACAACGCACACAAATATACTGTCAGCTTCTACTGTGATTCCTTTGGCATCAAAAACAAGTGAATTGACACAGGGTGCTGCTAAGAGCTTCATGATTTTATCTATGCTTGTGGTGATATTGCTCAAGTTGTTGTTTAGTGGAGGAGAGAGACTTTTCGGTAAGGCTATATTCATATAGACAAGATTTATTCCAAGCGATTTAAGGAAATCCGTGTTTGTTTTGCATTCGGATTTGCAAAAGCAACCTGCCCTAAAATAGCCGTTGGTATATTAGTAACCGTTTTAACCGTTCCCTGAGCTCAGGTAATATGTGTGGTTCTTTAGAATTTATTTGAAATATAGATTTTAGCCCCTATCTTTTTAATCTATTATTTGAGTGGTCCCTTTAATTTCTGAAAAATTAATTTTACTGCCAAACTTAATTTTCATTATTTGGTGAAAGGAGAGAGAGGGGCTCTCTAGATTCTACCTTAGAGAGATAAAGTTGTCATTGAGAGGATATTAGCCACTAAAAAGATAGATTGATTTTTATACCAAACGGTTCCATATGATGAGAAAATTCAAATTAAGTGCCCTTGGGCTTTAAAAGTGCAAGAAAAAAGATATTGAAGCTACGGAAAATTTAATTTTTTCGGTTTCATTTTGGATTTTAATGCGATTTGTTTTGTTTTTGAAGGTTATGAATTTGTTTAACAAGATGTCTAGGGTATTTTGAGTCAAAACTAAATTGAAAATGATTTTTTAAAGAAAAAACCACCGACCTTGTTTTTTAGGCTACCATAGTGGTTGGATTCTAGGGTTTCATACATATCGTCTTTTTTTTTGCCAAAAAATAAGGTATACGATTCCGCCCCCATTAATTTCAAGAAAAATAGGTTTTTGTATGTGATACTTTGTTTTTGGGCCAGGCATAAGGGCTGACTTACCAAGCTCACAATGTTTGGTCTTATTCTTTTCATTTTCTATTAATTTTTTTTATAGATTACTGTTTTTATATATATTTTTAGAAATAGTTTTGCATTTGTATTTTAGTTAATATCTATTCTATGTAAATAATTACAATAAACACAACCAACTAAATAACTTGTATTGCGATGTTAACTATCTTGATCTACATTTATCTTTTAATTTTTGTAGTTTTATTAACAAGTCTTTTTATTCATTTATCTAAACAATTATCAATTTATTTAATTATATATTTAGATGAGGTTTTGTACAAAAAAAATAAATTTACAACCCGCGACTAAAATAACTATTTATTTGATGTTTTTATCTAGATTTTTAATGATTCATATTTGAATCTTAAAAGCAAAATAAAAACGACAGCTACAATGAAAATTGATGAGTCAAGTTTTATATTATTAATATCCGGATACAAATCTTAAACCCAATCCAATACTCAACCGAAACACCTACACATTTTTTTTAATAAAAAACTCAAATCATTCGTACAATTAAAACCAAGGAAATGTATGGATTCATGGTTGCTAGCCCAGCTGCCGGAGCAGCGACTCGAATGTCTGGAACCTCTGGAGAGGTTGGACCCGACACCTCCGCCACGGGCTCACCCGACTCGAAAAATTTATTTTTCCGGTTTCATTTTGAATTTTAATGTGATTTGTTTTGTTTTTTTTAAGGTTATGAATTTGTTTAACAAGATCTCTATGATATCTTCAGTCATATATATATATATATTGAAAATGTTTTAATGTTTTTTCAGAGAAAAAATCAACAACCTTGTTTTTTCAGTTGCCATAGTGGTTGGGTTATGAGGATTCAGATGCATCATCTATTTTTTTGCCAAAGAATGGGGCAGACAATTCTGCACTAGGGTTGACTTACGAAGCTCAGGTCTCATTCTTTTCATTTTCTTATAATTGTTTTTGTAATAAACTATTGTTATATATGTATATATAAATATTTTTTAATTTGTATATCAGTTAATTCCTTTTCTATGAAAATAAGTTCATTAAACAAAACCAATTAAATAACTTGTATTGCAAAATTAAATATATTGATCTATATCAATCTTTTAATCTTTTAAAAATTATTTACTATACAACTCAATTTCATTTTATTTTATTTTTTTTATCTAAATCTTTAATGATTCATATCAGAATCTTAAAAATAATGATAAGAAAACTAGAGCTACGGTGAAAATTCATGAGTCAAGTTTTATATTATTTATATCAGAATAAAAAATTTAAAATTATTATCCAAACTCAACCGAAACCTGAATTTTGAATACTTGAACCCAATCCAATACTCAACCGAAACACCTACACATTTTTCTTAAAAAAACACTCATATCCTGGTTTTTACAATTAAAACCAAAGAAACTTATGGATGCATGGTTGTTGGCGCAATTTCTGGAGTAGCTAATCGAGATTCTTGAGCTGCTGGAACCGCTGACTCTGCCGGGAGAGCCTGATAGTTGTTGGAGCCTCTGTGCTGCTAAGAGTGGAAAGAAGAAGTCAGGAGTAAAGGTTTTGATAAAAGTTATCATTAACAGTGTATTACAGTGAGTATATATAGACTTTACAAAGGAATATTCTTAAAGTAATATTCTAACAGAAAAAGGAAAACAATGATCCTTTGTGTGTTGTAACAGAGTGGAAAAACGGCAAGGCGCAGAGGAATGGATTTGCAGCGTGTGTGGTTGTTATGTGCAGGCTGAGCTGGAGGCTGAGCTGGTATTCTTTACACACCCCCGCAAGATGGTGTGTCCATCAGAGACACCAATCTTGTTCCTGAGAAGCTCAAATCGTTGTCTTGAAAGAGGCTTGGTGAGAGCGTCGGCCAGTTGATCAGTTGTCGAGATATGAGAGACACTTAGCAAGCCTTTGGTGACATAATCTCTTACAAAGTGAAAATCAATGGCAATGTGCTTCATCCGAGAATGAAACACTGGATTTGCACAAAGATAGGTGGCACCAACGTTATCACAGTAGATGAGAGGAGGTGATGAAGGAGATGCTCCCAATTCAGATAATAGAGTTTGGACCCATGCTAATTCAGCAGCAGTGGCTGCAATTGCCCTATATTCCGCCTCGATAGATGAAGCGAGCAACCGATCGGCTGCTGAGAGCCCGAGCAATAGCATTTCCACCGAGAAACAGAATGTATGCCGTAGTAGAGGTGCGATCATCGGGGTTGCCAGCCCAATCGGAGTCTGAAAAAGCTGACAAGGAAGCAGAAGCACTGCGAGTAAGAAATAGACCATGGGTAATGGTGCCCTTGAGATATCGCAATAGTCGTTTCACGACTTGCCAGTGGAATTCTGTGGGTTTGTGCATGAATTGAGAGAGTTTATTCACTGTGAAAGCAATGTCTGGCCGGGTAAGGGATAGATACTGTAGTGAGCCAACAATACTTCTGAATTGACTGGCATCAAATGAGGCTGAGCCATCATGAAGAGTAAGACTTGTAGTGGTGGACAGTGGCGTGGTTACTGACTTAGCTTCTGCCATATTGGTGCGAATTAAGATATCATGAATATACTTTTGTTGAGACAAGAACACACCTGCAGAGTTAGAGACAACCTCAACACCAAGAAAATAGTGAAGTGCACCCAAGTTTTTCACAGAGAACCGAGAAGATAGTGCCTCTGTGAACGAAGCCAAAAAACAGTTGCTATTTCCTGTTAAGATAAGGTCATCCACGTAGACCAAGAAGTAAGCAATTATACCCCCAGAGTTGTAGATGAAAAGAGATGTGTCTGCCTTGGAGTTAACAAATTTCTGAGATAGAAAAAATGTAGCTAGTTCAGTATACCAGGCACGTGGAGCCTGTTTGAGGCCATAGATGGCCTTGCGAAGATGACAGACATGGTGTGGTAAGTGCTCATCAATGAAGCCTTGGGGCTGAGCCATGAATACATCTTCAAACAGAGAGCCCTGCAAAAATGCGTTATTTACATCAAGTTGATGAATAAACCAGTTATGCTGAAGGGCTAGGCAGAGAACAATCTGAATGGTTGTTGGCTTAATGACAGGGCTGAAGGTCTCGGTGTAGTCAAGACCAGGCCGTTGATGGAAGCCCTTGGCCACTAGGCGGGCTTTGTACCTGTCAATAGAGCCATCGGGTTTTCTTTTAATGCGGAAGACCCACTTACAACCGACTAAGTTGTGCTGCGGAGAGGGTGGAACCAAAGTCCAGGTGCCGTTATGTGTTAAGGCATTGAATTCATCAGACATGGCAGCTCGCCATTCTGAGTGTCGAAGAGCCTGGGAAACACAAGTTGGAGCAAGAGTGATGGGGAGGGGATGTTTGGTGGTGGTGTGTAGCTGTCGAGGTTTGAAGATATTGTTTTTAGCCCGAGTGATCATTGGGTGTGTGGAGATGGGTGGAGGTAAAGGTAGAGGTGGTGGGGAGGGCACTGGAGGTAGCGAAGGTGGGTTCTCATCAGTGGAAGTAGCTTCGCAAGGAGGTGGTGGTGTGCATGAGTGTATGGCAGACCGTGGGTTGGTGGTTGAGGAAATGGTGGGCAGCAAAACAGGTGGGGTTGACGAAGGAATGTTTGAAGAGGTTGGAATGGAAGGTGTTTGAGATAATGACTGAATGACAGACAGGTGTGGAAGTTGTGGAACAGGCTGAGCTGGGGACTGAGCGGAATTGGAAATAGAAGAATAAGGGAATTCAGTTTCAACAAAATGCACATGACGTGAGACAAAAACTCGATTTGTATGAAGATCAAGACAGTGATAAGCACTTTGGGTAAGGGAGTAGCCTAAGAAAACACATTGACGGGAACGAGATTCAAGCTTGTGTTTGACATAGGGGCGTAGCCATGGGTAGCATAAGCACCCAAACACACGCAGCTTGAGGTAGTTTGGACTGTCACCAAAGAGTGATTGGAAGGGAGACTTAAGTTGAAGGATGGGAGTGGGGAGTCGGTTAATGAGGTAAGTAGCAGTCTGAAATGCATAAGGCCAAAAGGAAAGAGGAAGAGAAGCTTGGTGTAACAAGGTGAGACCAGTGGTTGTGATTTGCCGATGACGGCGTTCGGCAGTGCCATTATGCTGAGGAGTATGAGGTGGGGTGGTGAGATGAGATATGCCATTGTTGGCTAGATAATTTTTCAGTGCAATGAACTCCCCCCCATTATCAGAATAGATGGAAACAATTGATTTTTTGAAGTAGTTTTCAACAGTCACTTTGAACTTGGGAAAGATAGCAAGAACATCAAACTTGTGGCACAGAGGATAAAACCAAATGTATTTGGTGAAATGGTCTACAAAAATGACATAAAACCGAAATCCTTTAGAGGATGAAACGGGAGCAGGTCCCCATACATCTGTGTAGATTAAATCTAAAGGACCTCGACTTTTAAGAGTGGAAACATAAAATGGAAGTTGCTGACTTTTGTTGCAGAGACAAGAATCGCAATTTGTGGCAGTAGGAGTGGCCGTGAAGGGAAGACCATGAGAGGTAACTAGATGATGAAGGATACGTGAGGAAGGATGACCAAGTCTTCTATGCCAATTGATCAGTGGGGTTTTGACACCAACTAGAGCATGAAGGAAGTTTGATGGAGGCAAAGTTGAGGGCCATTTATACACATCATGCTTATTCTGGCCGCGAGCCAGAGGCACCCCCGTGCGAAGATCCTTTACCAAAAAGAAAGCAGGAAAGAATTCAATGGAGGTATGGTTAGTTTTGCAGAATTGAGAGACTGAAATGAGATTCTTTTTGATAGAGGGGACGCACAAAACATTAGAGAGAGTGAAGTTTGTGGAAGGAGTAGATAGAGTGGTATTACCAGTGTGGGAAATGTTTAGGCCTGTGCCATCTCCGATGACTATAGCATCTGAACCTTCATATGGTGATGTGAGAGAGAGATTATGGAGATCATCTGTGACATGGTTAGAGGCAGCAGTATCGACAAGCCAATTTTTGGGCTGTGAGGTGGTGTTGACAGTGTAATTAGCAGTGGGGGCTGAGGGGAAGGCAGGTCGAACTCTTGGGCATCGTTTTGCACTGTGACCCTGTTGATCACAAAGTTGGCAGAAGCCCTTGTAGCCAATGCTTGGACGTTTTCTGGGAAATTGTGGAGAGCTATGATAGCCATTGTTGGAGCTGGAAAAGGACTGGTGGCCACGGTTGTGTGGTGACTGTCTGTTGGGATTGTACTGCCGGTTTTGATATTATCCAGTTCTATGCGTAGCATGAGCTGAGATTGTAGGGGACACAACTCGCCTTTCCTCTCGGTTGAGAAAATTTTCATACTCAACAAGTTTGTCATGCAAGTCTTCAAAACTTATGGGGTTGTCCCGAGCCCTAATTGCAGCAGCAATTTCTTTGAATGCAGGACCAAGGCCATTGAGAATATGGACAACTAAGTCAATGTCACTTGGTGGTTCACCAATGATTGATAGTTCATCAGAAATGGTTCTCATGGTGTGCAGAAATTCTCGCACAGAATTTGATCCACGAGTAGTGGCTGTGAGTCGTTCTTTGAGACTCATAACTCTGGATCTTGATCTATTTGCATAGAGAGTTTTAAGTTTCTCCCATGCCATGCGTGAGGTTGTTGTGGATGCAATGAGAGGCATGATGTGTTCTGAAACAGAGGCAATGATTGAGTGTAACAGAAGTTGATCTTGACGAAGCCAGAGGTTGTGGTTTGGGTTGACAAGATCGTTCACAGTTTTGGGTGGTTCTGGGTAGGTGCCATCAACGTATTGCATAAGATCATAGCCTACTAAGAGGGCATTGAACTGGGCACGCCAAGTTAGATAGTTTGTTGGCGTGAGTTTGAGAGGCAGCTGTGCTGTGGCATTGATAGCTACCAATGAGTTTGGTGTTGTAGTAGCAGGATTGGACATAATGGAAATGGAGGATGCTTGGTTGTTTTCTGCCATGGAAAGGAAGGTTTTTAATACTCGTTTGAGTGTGAGAGCTCTGATACCATAAAGGTTTTGATAAAAGTTATCATTAACAGTGTATTACAGTGAGTATATATAGACTTTACAAAGGAATATTCTTAAAGTAATATTCTAACAGAAAAAGGAAAACAATGATCCTTTGTGTGTTGTAACAGAGTGGAAAAACGGCAAGGCGCAGAGGAATGGATTTGCAGCGTGTGTGGTTGTTATGTGCAGGCTGAGCTGGAGGTTGAGCTGGTATTCTTTACAAGGAGTGTTGTGAATAATGATAATTTTTAAAAAACTTTAAGGTTATTAATATATGTTAGAAACGGTTCAGTAGTGAATAATGTTTTAACCCATTTAGATTTGGTAAAGTGGTTATCTTTCATTCGGGTAAAATTATCATAAAATAGAAAATAGATTTGTTCAACAATTTTCCCCCATCCTCACGATACATGGAATCGATGATCTAAAATGCATAGATTTATTAACATTAAGTTCTGAAAACAACTCTATGTCTCAGTATTCCCAATTTCATTTAGTTGAAGGGTGTGAATTGAAATAAAAATAACTTTTTTAAGAAAATATTATTATTTTGATATATTTATAAATAAAATTTATTTAAAAAAAAAACAAACTTTTCAAGGCACTCCCCACAGTAATAAAAAAAACAAAGTAATTATTACCTTTTCAAAGATTCTGGCCTAGATTTTTCATCGTTCTCAACTCCAGTAAGAATATTCATAAACCTTTTCATCTTCGCATCGTCTCTGCAATTTTCTTCATCCTTATCAAAGATAATTGTGTATCCCCTCCCTGTTTGATCATCAATCATTGATTGTTTGACATCATAAGAAACTGGAAAAAAGCGATTGTCGGGTCTCATCTCATCCATGAATCGACCATCTTGACAAGTTCATCAAAGCACCAAGTTAAAGATGCACAATCTCTTGCAAATATAATAACTGACATTCCTGATTCTTCAATGGTCTTTAAGAGTCTTGATCTAATTGCCATTACTTTCTCTAGTTTCTTGGTGTCTCGGATAGTGCCTCTCAGGATTGGAGTTGTACTTAAATTGGTGAAAGCATTACTAGTGTCTGCGCCTCTGATGACAGGGATATCATCTCTCATCCTTTCAATGTCAGACATTGACGAAGAAAGCTCACGACTATAAAAACAAACTTCAGAAGAAGAAAATTCTTCTTCACTTGAAACAGTAAGACGAGTAAAAGATTGTGATGACTGAGGAGTATGCAGAGAATATAACAAAAAGACACCACAATTCTTCACCTTTACTCGCTCGGAGGAATGAAACGACAACTCAATGTTGCTAAACGATTCATGTTGCCATTCTTTAAGCTCTTTAAGGTAATCAAAAGATAGATAAAATAACCAAAGATGACCTGATAGAACATGGATAGAGTTACAACTAATACCCATCGGCGAAGGATAATTCTCTCTTCCATTTGCCTTGAAATGACAAAAAAGAGAAGGATTTTCACCAAATGCACTGAATGCAACACATGCAACAAACCCCATGCTCCAACTATGCACCTCCACACTAATTGAAGATCCCTTCTTTTGATGGTTAAAGCAGCCTGCAATTTCATTTCCAGGAACAGTGATACCAAATCCAGGTCTTGGATTGGACAAACCCTGTGCCATGAAAAAACAAAATATCAGATAGATAGAGGGAGAGGGAGAGGGAGAGGGAGAGGGAGAGGGATACAAAAAAGTTTGGGTATGATTAAGAGAAGACCTGGAGGTATCTTTCAAGCATGGTGAACCCCATGTTGTCTTGGTCATTATGCTTGTACAATTCCCAGCAGTTAAGACATGAGAACTCTAATTTTTTGGAACTGTTTAGCTTTATCGGATCTGGTATTTCTTTTAGACGTATGCAACCATTCAAATTTACTGTTTGAACTTTTGATGGAACCTCAGGCAATGATTCAAGCATCCTGCAATCCTCCAAGACAAGCATTTGAAGTCCAGAAAGTTTATTTATGCTTCTAGGCAGGCTTACAAAGTCATTCCGGCTAAGATCTAACGACATCAATGAAGATAAGCAGCCAATATGTTCTGGAAGTGCTCCTTCTCTTAGATTGAAATCGCGTAAACCCAGTACCTCTAAAGAGAATATGCCTGACAAAGAAGGCGGCACAACTATTCTCTTGCATCCATCCAAAGATAACACTTTAAGATTCTTTAAAAAAGAAATGGATGCTGGCAGTTGTTTTATTGAAGTTCCACTTAAATCAAACTCCTCCAAACTTTCAACTTCCCCCAAATTCGTTGGTATATATTTAAGTCCGAAAGCGACCCGGACAAATCAAGTTTTTTTAAGCAATTTCAAACAACCTATGCTTTTTGGAATCCTTGTAAGCTTCTTGCAGTTGTTCATGCTCAATAGACCTAAGCTAATCAAATGATGAGTCGATGAAGATAGTTCTCTAATACTAGTCTCATCCAAACGAAGCACCATGAATTTGTTCATGTTTCCTACTATATCTGGAAACTTCTCAAGTTTCGAGCAACCATCAAGATTGCAAACTTCAAGAGATTCCATTTCAAGGTTGCATGGGATAGTCCTAACACTTCTGCAGTTCACAAGGTTCACATATTGAAGCTTCTTGTGACTTCCAAGTGATGGATGGACCTCATACAAACTTGTACAACCTTCAAGAATCAGACGCTTGAGATTTGGAATACCAGTAAAATTTGGAGTCCTGACCAGGCTTAGTGAGTTGCTCAGATCGATGATTTTCAAATTAACTGCCCTCTGCAATCAGGTAGGGGGGAAAATATGGATATCAATGTCATAAATATACACGAAAATGATAAAAATAAATACTAGGCCCTTCAATTAGTTGATCTCACCTTATACCCATACCATAATTGCTCAATACTACTGTTAGGCATGTGAAGTTCAACTAGCTCATCCATCTGTAAACCAGTTGGCAATGATTTTGAAGGGTAAAAATGCCATTCAAGAAATCATAACATATTGGAAAGATCTTCAGGTCCTTCAGAAAGCTGCACGTTGATGATTTTGAGCAATCTTAGCTTGATCATTTTAGAGAAGGCTTTCATGTTCCATTGTGCCTCTATTATTCCAGGCATGTCCAAGAAAATGGCTTCTATTTTTTCTTTTCCCTAACAGCCAAAAGGGAATATAAGTAAAAAACAAATACTAACCAGAGAAGAAGCATAAATTAAAATAAACTGTATGAAATCTTATGGATAATGTTCTCTATCAGCTACTCACTGTGTTGTCCATCACTGCAAGGTAGACATCCTGATATGTCCACAATCTACTGCGCCTTCCAGGCTCATCGGGGGATTCACAACGAACAATCTCCTTACCCATTATCTGTAATAAATTATGCATCCAGACTTGATCCCTAGAGACACTTATGAGAGATTTCTCAATAAGAACTTTAGTTCCAATATTTGCATGGAATCCATATCCGTCAACTATCCTTATTATTCGATCCTTTTTAAACCCCTTTAGGAAACAGGCAATATCTAAAAATATTTTCTTCTCTAATTCATGGAGGCCATCAAAACTAATACGTAGAACATCAATAATTTTGCGATCAGGAATCTCATTTAGTCTATCAATCGCACTTCCCCAATCATGGATATCTCTTCCATGCAAAAATGAACCTATAACTTCAAGAGCCAGTGGAAGGCCATTAGCATAACCCACAACTTGCTTCGATAGTTTCACGAAATCTTCTAGCAGTCGGAAATTTTTTGAAAGCTTTACGGCTAAATAACATGAGAGCATCATCATTATTCAATTTCTCAACCTCATAAATTCTAACATCATCATATCTAGTCAACACTTTTTTTATCTCGCTTGTTATGATAATTACGCTCCCCTGGACCAAACCATCCACACTTCAGCGACCAAGAATTCTAGTTGTTTTTGGTCATCTACATCATCAAGGATAAGAAGAATCTTTTTTAAGCCGCAACCTCCTCCTTATCATATCAATACCTCTAGAAGAATCCCATACTGGTGACATGTTGCATTAAGATTTCGGGAAAGAAGTTGTTCACTGTAAGCGACGCGGTCCATCTTTCTCGGCAAAAACTTCTCTAACATTTGCTAAGAAGCAGTTTGCCTTCAAATTGCCAACGAATCGTATCATATACTACCCTTGCAACGATCGTCTTACCAATGCCACCCATTCCACAAACCCCCTATGAAGATGGCTTCGACAACTTCTTCACCTATATAACCATTTAATACCTCTAAAGCGAGAATCTACTCCAACTAAATTTTTGCTAATTGTTGGCATAGTGACGCTTAGTTTGTAGAATATATGTTCAACAATGATTTGAATTGATTCCGACTCATTCCTGCATATGATGGTGGAAAACATTAATCATGTTGTGTGCAGAAATCAAATCAGATAGTAATAATGGTAAAATAAACATTAGCATATTATAGCTTGAAAATGTATGGTTGTTAGCCAGAAATTAATACATCAATATTTGAGAAAGATAGGGCCTTGACAATAGATAGCTACAAGAACAGAGAGAAAAAGGAAAGAGTAAACTGAAAACATAACTAGAATTGTAATGATGCAAGAATGATCCTGACAATAGCTATCTTATTGCTCTATTGAATCACAAAGTTACTAAAAAGCATGCATAAAAGAACAAAAGTTGGGAAATAAAATATCTAATAAGTTTGGTCTCAACAGACCAAAAGCCAAATGGAGTTCTATCATATTTCTTGTAGACTACTATGTTATTGTTTTAAATTATTTTTAACAAACATTTTTAATTATCTTGTATAATAAACTTTCAAAACACAACTCCAATTTATTAATTTCCAAAGTTTTCTTAAAAATATTTTTACTTATAATCATTTGCAACCATTTTATGCATATATACTAGCCATCTGATTTGCATTTCATCGAGATTAGATAAATCTTTTCCAATAAAAAATAAATATGCAGATTTTTCCATCATGTTTTTTGACATAAAAAATCATAATCATAAGAAAAAAACTTATGCATATATTTAATTAAATAAATTGATAGTCATATGTGTCAATAATATTAAAAAAAATCATTAACGATAATTAAAAACTAAACTTAATAAAAATAAAAAAGTTTATGCATGCAGATAATTACATAAATCCATAATTATTTGCGCCAATAAATGTAAAAAGGCTTTAAGGATAAGTAAAGACTAGGATAACAAAAGTAGATTATTTGTAACAAGTGATGAAATTGCATTTTTAATAGTTTTAAGTTATATATATGGGGGGGATGCATTAAACAATAACAAACAAAATAGCTTTGACAGTTTGGCATAATATTCTATTCGGTTATAAACTTAACTAGGTTTAATAAGTTTTTTTCTTCAATTGAATTTAAATCATTAAAAACAAGCCCAGCCCTCCTATGCTTTTTTTTTAAGAGCAAATAACTTATCATTAGATCCCTTATTAAAAAAAAATAGGTTAACGATATGTAGATCGCATAACCGAGATTCCGACCATCGAGTATGATAGTTGAAAAAATTGGGGTTGTGATTTTTTTTTCCTATAAAACTTAATTTTTTAAGTCATTTTAATTCAAAAACAGTTTACCAACACACTCAGAATATCTAAAACTCAATTCATCAACCCAAAAACTCAAAAAAGATCCAAAAATCTAAAATTAAAACTAGATTGAATTTGTCTTGCTCGACCTAAGATCCTCATATATGTAACCCGAGATGTAAAACCTAGGAAATAAGTGGAGGTTTAAATTATAAACTAAATAAATGAAGAAAATAAAAGTGGAGGAATCACTTAAAAATTTACATAAAATAAGAATTCAAAAATTTCAAATATAACATCCGAATGAAATATTTGAGATACCGTGCTTTTTTAAAAACTAGAATTAATTGGGGTTAGATTTAAAATCAAAGAAATGAATTAAAACAAAAAATAATAGATATATAATAAGTTGAGGGGTGAAATTGAAATAAATGTAAATAATTTTGGCTTTAATTATGAGAGGAAAGGATATGGGGATAAAAGTAAAATATTTAAAAGAAATGGGCATAGTGCATTTAAGAGAAATTGAGTAGTATAAATACCCTATCTTTTGCTCTTGATGTCGGAAGAAATGGTGTACAAAAAGGGAGGGAGATTTTGAAATTGTTTTTATCAAATTAAGAAGAATTTCAAAGAAAAAAAGAGATTAAGTGTTACCAAAAATTCATACATCAAAAGACTTGAGGATTATAAGTGTTATTGGAAGAAAAAAATGGATGTGAATGTTTGTATATTGAATGGATTGAGCATGAAAAGAATGAGGACATTATTATTTTCTCAAGGCCAGATGTTTTAGCCAAAATGTATAAAAAGAGGGAATATTGAAACTTCTACTTAGTTTGTTAATGTGTATTCATGTGTTTTAAAGTGATGAAGAATGCATGTGGCAATAGCAAAGCATGAGGTAGAAGTATCTTGTTTGGAAATTTAATAAAATTTACAATTATGCTTTATATTGATCCTATAAAAGGAAATTGATGCAAATAGAGAAATTAAATTTTAAAAGATGTTTAAAAGTCAAAATTAAAGAAAAACTAGTTTGATAATAGATCACAAAAGGGTAGTTAAATAGTTATCTAATGGATCAGAAATATATACTAATAGTAATATATTCAAATTTAGATTTGATATTCTTGTTATACTGTGATTATTTTGATATTTAATCACACATTTCAATTGAATTTTTTTTTTAAAAAATAGGTTCATCATGGAAACAATACAGGGTGGATTTGAGAATAAGAATATATAGATGGATAGCTTACCTATTCCGCACGTCCCAGCCTGATAAATTAGCCACCGTAGTGAGACAATCTTTCCAGCTCCGGACCTTCTCCAAATTTTCCTTGAAATTCTCTTCATGTTGAACGAAGGCTTTCTCATATCTCCCTTTCTGCTCGGCTACCTCTGAAGGGTCCACATCATAAAAAACTGGCAGAACAGTGTGCCCCATCTCTTTCATGCACTGAACAATCTTGACAAGTTCATCCAAGCACCATGGTGAAGAAGTGTAGTCCCTTTAAAATACAACGACTGAAAACCGGGATTCCTCGATGGCCTTCCAGAGAGCAGGTTCGATGGTCTTTCCTCTCTCGAGCTCCCTATCATCCATGTATACGTCGATGCCTCTCTGTACCAGATTAGAATATAGATGACTAGTAAAGTTGTTCCTGGTGTCTTGGCCTCTAAAACTAAGGAACACATCATAAATATATTCTGGAGGAGAAGAAGAAGGAGACGAGGTTATTCCTTGCAGGCTGGTGGAAGCCATGAAAATCCCTGTAGCAATAAATTAGTACCGACCCCTTGGTTCAGCAATTGCTTTCCACCTGCGCCTGTGTTTAAACATGAAACAGAAGGTGAGAGCAAGAAATTAATTTGGGAATTAAATCTACCAATTAGCAGTTTCAAGCTATTGAATAAACACAAGATCTAGCCAACCCCAATATTTCTTCTTCTTCTTCTTCTTCTTCTTCTTGTATGCAGAAGAGGATTTATAACTTTGCTCAATTTTGCTCCTGTGTTTAAACACGAAACAGAAGGTAAGAGCAGGAAATTAGAAATTTAAATCACTCAGTAGCAATTTCGAGCTGGAACATTATAGATTTTAGTTGGAAATCAGAAAAAACACCAAATTTCTACAAGTAAAACACGAATCTAGACGGAACAAACCGTGCGGTAAGCGTTGACTAAAGAGGCACAAGATCTAGTCAAGCTCAATATTTAATTTGTCTTCATCTGGTAACGCGTGGCGGTAGTCAAGTTCAAAGCCTTCATCGAATTTCTTCCGGTTTCTTTAAATCAAAAACGCGTGGCGGTAAGTTTCCTGGATTTCTGAGGGTCTTTTTATTAAACTGCAGAGGAGAAAAATTCAAAGAAATGAAAGGGATACGCAGCTGGCTCATTTTTTGACTTTTAGTACAAAACACCACATGATCTGGCACCTTTCCCGGCAAATGTCGGGGTTAGGCCACATGTATGACCCCACGAAACGAAACATTTTTTGACTTTTTATTATCTATAAAAAGAAAACACCACAAAATCTGGTGTTTTCATTGTAATTTAACATTAACATTAAAAAAACAATATTTTATAACTCTTAATTTTATCACATATATTACATTTAAATTATTATTTTTACAAAGTTATTCCAAATTCATGATCAACCCAATTAGAGTTTTTTTTTTTTTGCATTTTCATATTTTATTTTATTTTATCTTTTAATATTGGGTTGATTGAGAATTAAACTTTGTGATTTATTTTTATTTGATTTCTATTAGATTATCATCATCTTATTACTTGGATCATTGGTATGGTAGATTAACCTGAGTCCACTCTGGTGTTTAAGACTCATAATTTGTTTTATTTTTTTATATTGGGTTATCTTAGTCTCATAATTTAGATCAAATATTTAGTAGGTTAACTTGGGTTTATTCGGATAATTGTTTTCTTTTTTTAATTGAATTTATTTTCTATATTATCTTCAACATTGATTTGTTGAAAAATAGGCTTTAAATTGTATTTTTATTTTTTTATGGGGTTATCATCATTCTATGACGTGACATATAGATTGACATGTTAAATCGAGTTGATTTTCAGTATATTGTTGCTTCAATATTTATCAAAACATCCCATCTTAAGTATTTTAACATTTTTGATTTGACCTATAATGTAGCCTGAGATAATAATCTAGTATGTATTGCTTTTTCTCACATTTTATTATGGATTTACTTATCAACATTTTTAGTTTTTTTTCCATTTTGTTCTCCGAACTTTTTTTTCCAAATTGCATCCATGTTAGGTTAAATTAAAAGATAATTGAATCAAATTTAATAACTAAGTATAAAATTAAAAGACATGTGACAGAAGAGTAAAAGGTGTCATAAATAGGCGAGGTTTAAAAATTATCACAAAAAGTTAACTTTAGTCCTTAAACTTTATTTGTTATACTCGTTCAGTCCCTCAATATTTTTTCAATTCCATTTTGGGAAAAAAAATATTTTATTCTTTAATTTCTGGTTTGAGAAATTAGAGAGAGGAAATGTTGAATTTTAACGATTGAGAAAGAAAAGTATTATTGACATCAATTTCTGACCATTAAAATAGATTATCGATCTTGGTGTCAAATAAATTGTGGGAAGAATTAACTTAGGTGTGTTTTTTTACCTTGAAAGTGACTAAAAAAACAAATATGATCTTAAAAAGATTTTTGGTTTCGGGTTGATTTTGAGACAATTATTTGAGGCCATAAATAGATTTATCAAGGTGTTTGTTGTGTTTTTCCAAGTCTTTTGAATCAAAAATAGATTGAAAAGAAGATTTTAAGTAAAAAATCTTTGTCTTGATTTTCAAGCCGCTACAATGTCATAATTTAGGTAAAGTCCTTAAAAACAAATATAAAACTAGTGAGGATTTTTTGTTTAATGTTGATTTTGGATTTTGGGATAATTTCTTGGATTTTTGAGGTCATGGATGTATTTATCAAGATGGTTAGGTCCTACTTTTTTATTTCTATATTTTTTAAGGTAGATTTGTTTTTCAGATTGGATCCTACTTCTTTTAATATCCTTTTTTTTTCTCTAGACTCTTTCAAAATTGATTTTTTTAGTTTATTTTTTTAACATTTTACTGTTTAGGAATTGAACTATATGATTTTTCTTGATAGTGGTGATTTTTCAAAAGAACAATCTAGACATTGGCTCCAAATAAAAGCTTGTTTTTTTCCCAGCAATCACACAACTCAATTTCTCCCTTGTATAGTTGATCCATCTCACCTCATTCTGCATTCATTTGCATATATGATGGCAATACAACCCCTCCCTCGTATTTTTTGTTTTCATTTGTCCTTTTTTAAAAAAAAAAACTTTTGAATTAGTAAACTAAAACATTTGATTTTTAAAATCTTAATAGTTTTGTACAGGGCTTGATGAACTGTATTTATTTTGGTTTGTTGATTATGAAGTATCTATTGCATGAATGTGTATGCTTATTTATAATTCGACCTCTTTAAAATAGTAATCACTAATAATAAATATATATATATATATATATATATTCTTTATTTTTTTTATTGTTTTGTATATGATGTGAATATAAATTATAAAAAATAACATGGATAAAATATCATGGATCTATATTTTAATAAGTTTTTATCCATAAATATAAGTCATCGATTTTTTTAATAAAAAAAACAGTATACATATCGTGGATAATTTTCTCTGGACGATTAAGAAATTAACAATGACAATATCGAAAATTTTCCTGTAAAAAATAATGATCCAGTTTAATGAATTTTGGTGTAGTTTTATTACTTTTACTTTTCCAAACATTGTCTTAATATTGCTATATGAGAACCCACGTTTACCAAACAAAGAGATAGAGTTTGATTTTTACCGTTGAAGCTATATACACTAAAATAACCTCACCAATTTTGTAATTCTCATCAACTATATTTGTTGAAGTTTTTATTGAAGCCAATCATCTCTATCAAGCTTTTGATTTTTTCATGGTTTTAACTAAAACAAATCTTCGTCAGTTTTCTATGGATCTAACTTCAACGGTAAAATCAAACTCTTATCTCTTTGTTTGGTAAACGTGGGTTCTCATATAGCAATATTAAGACAATGTTTTTTTCGCTGTAATATGTTTTGTTTTTAATTTTTTGTTTGTTTTTAAATAGCTTTGATATGCTAATATAAAAAAAATAAATTTAAAAGATAAAAAATATTATTTTAATATATTTTCAATCAAAATATACTTTATAAAATAACCTTTTCTACATTGTCAAACCTTTTTTAAGCAAGTTAGTTGCTTCACGAGAACTAGTGTTAGACCATAGTTATTGGTGAGATTCATTTGTTAAACCAGCAGTTACACACTCTGACCAAATCAAGTTTTATTATGGATAGAAAAAGCCTACTAAACTCCCAAATTATTTATAAATCTAAAAGGGTGAATTTTTCACTATTTAATTATGCATTGTTCATCCTCTCATACATTACCGTGGATAGATTGTGTAAAGTTCTAATTTTTTCAATATGCTTCTTGATTTTTTTTCTGGTGATTTAGTCTTAATTAAACACTTGATTTTTGATTTATTAATAAAGGGCTAGATTAAGAGAAGAGTTACAAAAATGAAAAACACACCATACATGAGTGACGTGTCATATTTTCAAAACAAATGCATTTTGATCCTCAAAATTTAGAAATCATCCAAATTATATAATTTTAGTGCCTTAGGATTTTTGAAATTTACTTTTAATATAAAATTATATTTTGTTATTTTTTAGTTCCTGGTTGAGAAATAAGAGAGAAAGGTCATTGAATTCTAGCAGTAAAAGGACAAACATATCGTTGACACTAATTTAAGTCACCAAAACAAAAAAGATTTGTGTCAAGTTGTTTCATTTGATTATAGAAATTCATATTATGTGTTTTTTCCCTTTAAAATTTATGAAAAATATTTGAGCTCAAATTGATTTTTGGTTTCATGTTAATTTTATCTTCAAAACGGTTTTTTTGAGGCAATTGATAAGTTTATTATGGTTTTTAAAGTGTTTTTATGGATATTTTAAGTAAAAGAAAATGGTTTGGAAAAGGTTTTTTTTTTGTAAAAAACACCTGAGACCTCATTTTCAAGGCAAGATCAAACAACGCGTCATTTGAATTTCCTTTAAAAAAAAGCTACATGTGCAGTGAAAGACAAATTGGGCCTAGTCAAGCGAGTCTACTATGGCAGACCCGTGTGTCGGCCTGACCCAAATGGGATAACCCAACAACGTTTAACTTTCATTTTCTTTATTTTTTTTCTAATCAATGCTTATTTTTATAAAAAGATTATATAAAAAATATATTTAGAATGATTCCCCTTCCTTATTTTATTTTGTTGAGGTGAGTCTTTTTTAAAGATGATAATTTTTTTATTATGCATTTAATCATTAAAGAGATTATTCTGATTTATCCATAAATGTCTTTTTTATCTTTTGTATAGATAAACTATATTTTTGAAAATAAAAAAAAAATATTTTCAAATTTCTAATAGGTGTAGTCAAGCATAATATTTTTATTTTCTTTTTATTTCATGCAATCAAGTTCTATTATTATTTGATTGAGTAAAAATAATAATTAACAAGATGTAAAAAATTCCCTATAACGTAAATGGCGTGACTCTTTTACTATAGATACTCATACGATTCACTATCTCAAAATTAATTATGGATTGTAATAGTGGATTTTAATAAAATAGGCTTTTGCATGTGATACTTTCTTTTTGGGCTAGGCATTAGGTCCGACTTACCAAGCTCGCAATGTTTGGTCTTATTCTTTTCATTTTCTATTAATTTTTTTTGTAGATTATTGTTTTTATATATATATTTAAAAATAGTTTTGCATTTGTATTTAAGATAATACCTATTCTATGTAAATAATTTCAATAAACACAACCAACTAAATAACTTGTATTGCAATGTTAAGTATCTTGATCTACATGCATCTTTTAATTTTTGTAATTGTTTTTGTTATTATTAACAATTCCTTTTATTAATTTATATAAGCAATTATCAATTTATATAATTATATATTTAGATGAGATTTAAAAAAAAAATTAGAACCCACCACTAAAATAACTATTTTACCAAAATTATTTACTGTACAATTCAATTTCATTTGATGTTTTTATCTAGATTTTTAATGATTCATATTTGAATCTTAAAAACAAAATAGAAAAACCGATAGCTACAATGAAAATTTATGAGACAAGTTTTATATTATTTATATCCGAATACAAATTTTAAAATTATTATCAAAACTCAACGAAAACTAGAATTTTTAATACTCAACTGAAATACCAACATTTTTTTTTTTATAAAAAACTCAAATCTCAATCAACTATTCATAAAATTAAAACCAAAGAAATTTATGGATGTATAGTTATTGGCGCAGCGCTCGAATTTGTGGAGTTGTTGGAACCTCTCAAGAGGATGGACTCGCTGACTCAGTTGCGGGATTGGTCGACTCAGCTGCGGGATATGCCGGTACTCGCCGACTCAACTTCTCAAGTTTGAGCAGCCATCAAGACTAAAAACTTCAAGTGATTCCATTTCAAGGTTGCTTGGGAGAGTCGTAACATTTCTGCAGTTCACAAGATTCACATATTGAAGCTTCTTGTGATGTCCAAGCGATGGGTGGACCTCATACAAACTTGTACAACCTTCAGGAATCAGACGCTTGAGATTTGGAATACCAGTAAAATCTGGAGTCCTAACCAGGCTTAGTGAGTTGCTGAGATCGATGATTTCCAAATTAACTGCCCTCTACAATCAGGTAGCAGGGGAAGAAATATGGATATAACTATCACAAATATATAGGGAAATGATAAAAAAGAAAGAAAGCAAAGGCCCTTAAATTAGTTGATCTCACCTTATGCCCATACCATAATTGCTCAACCCTACTATTAGGCATGTGAAGTTCAACTAGCTCATCCACTTGTAAACCAACTGGCAATGATTTTGAAGGGTAAAAATGCCATTCAAGAAATCGTAAATTATTGGAAAGATCTTCAGGTCCTTCAGAAATCTGCACGTTGTTGATTTCAAGCAATCTTAGCCTGCTCATTTTAGAGAAGGCTTTCATGTTCCATTGTGCCTCTGTTATTCCAGGCATGTCCAAGAAAATGGCTTCTATTTTCTCTTTTCCCTGTCATCCAAAAGGGAATATAAGTAAACAACAAATACTAAGTAGAGAAGAAGCATAAAATAAAATAAACTTTATGAAACCTTATGATAATGTTCTCTATCAGCTACTCACTGTATTGTCCATCAGTGCAAGGCAGACATCCTCGTATCTCCACAATCTACGCCTTCCAGGCTCTTCAGGGGATTCAAGACGAACAATCTCCTTACCCATTTTCTGTAATAAAGTATGCATCCAGACTTGATCATGAGAGACACTTATAAGAGATTTCTCAATAAGAACTTGAGTTCCAATATTTGCATGGAATCCACAGCCTTTAAGTATCCTTATTATTTGATCTTTTTTAAACCCCTTCAGGAAACAAGCAATGTCTAAAAATATTTTCTTCTCTAATTCATGGAGGCCATCAAAACTAATGCGGAGCACATCAATAATTTTGCGGTCAGGAATCTCATTTAGTCTATCAATCGCACTTCCCCAATCATGAATATCTCTTCCATGCAAAAACGAACCTATAACTTCAAGAGCAAGTGGAAGGCCATTAGCATAACCCACAACTTGCTTGGATAGTTCCACGAAATCTTCTGTTGGCTGGTAATTTTTGAAAGCTTTCTGGCTAAATAAGATAAGAGCATCATCATCATTCAATTTCTCAACCTCATAAATTCTAGCATCATGATATCTAGTCAACATGTTTTTATCTCTGCTTGTTATGATAATTCTGCTCCCTGGACCAAACCATCCACGCTCTGCGGCCAAGAATTCTAGTTGTTTTTGGTCATCTACATCATCAAGGATAAGAAGAATCTTTTTAAGTCGCAACCTCCTCCTTACCATATCAATACCTCTAAAAGAATCCCATTTAGTGGCACGATCCATTAAGATTTCAGAAAAAAGTTGTTCCTGTAAACGACGTGGTCCATCTTTCTCAGCAAAAACTTCTCTGACATTTGCTAAGAAACAGCTGCCTTCAAATTGCCAATGAATCCTATCATATACTACCCTTGCAACAGTCGTCTTACCAATGCCACCCATTCCACAAACCCCTATGAAGATTGCTTCGCCAACTTCTTCACCTATATAACCATTTAATACCTGTAGACGAGAATCTATTCCAACTAGATTTTTGTTAATTGTTGGCATAGTGACGCTTAGTTTGTACAGTATATATTCAGCAATGATTTTAATTGATTCCGACTTATTCCTGCATAAGAGGGGTAAAACATTGATCATTAGACCATCTTTGATAAAATAATGTATGGATAGCTTAGCATCTAATAATTAGTATATTATAGTGATATTTAACCATAGGTTTCACTCATTTATTATAGAAAAGAAATAAGTCATTTTTCATTGATTTCTGATTGAAACAACACATGGAATAACAAACAATCTTTATATGTGGATAGATAGCTTACCTATATGTATTTCGTAGGTCCCAACCAGATAGATTTGCCACCGTAGTGAGACAATCTTTCCAGCTCCGGACCTTCTCCAAATTTTCATCGAAATTATTTTCATGCTGAACGAATGCTTCCTCATATCCCCCTTTCTGCTCGGCTACCTCTGAGGGGTCCACATCATAAAAAACTGGCAGAATAGTTTGTCCTCTCTCTTTCATGCACTGAACAATCTTGACAAGTTCATCCAAGCACCATGGTGAAGAAGCGTAATCCCTTGAAAATACAACAATTGAAAACCTTGATTCTTCGATGACCTTCCAGAGAGTAGGTTTTATGGTCTTTCCTCTCCCGAGCTCCCTATCATCCATGTATACATCGATGCCTCTAAGTACCAAATAAGAATATAGATGACTAGTAAAGTTGTTCCCGGTGTCTTTTCCTGTAAAACTAAGGAACACGATAGTGCCTCTCAGGGCTGGAGCTGTACTTAAAAGGGTGAAAGCATTACTAGTATCAGCGTGTCTGATGACAGGGATATCATATTGTATCCCATTAAGCTGTGATGGCAGAGGAGTATGCGGAGAATATAACAAAAAGACACCATAATTCTTCACCTTTACTCGCTCGGAGGAATGAAACGACAACTCAATGTTGTTAAAGGATTCATGCTGCCATTCTATAAGCTCTTTAAGATAATCAAAAGATAAATAGAATAACCAAAAATGATCTGACAGAACTTGGATAGAGTTACATCTAATACCAAATGCACAAAAAAGAGGATCTATAAGCGAAGGATAACTCTCTCTTCCATTTGCCTTGAAATTACAAAAAAGAGAAGGACTTTCACCAGATGCAGTGAATGCAACACATGCAACAAACCCCATGCTCCAACTATGCACTTGCACGCTAATTGAAGATCCCTTCTTTTGATGGTTAAACCAGCCTGGAATTTCATTTCCAGGAACAACAATACCAAATCCAGGTCTTGGATTAGACAAACCCTATGCCATGAAAAAACAAAATGTTAGATAAAGGGAGAGGGAGAGAGATACAAAAAAGTAGGGGTATGATTAAGAGAAAACCTGAAGGTATCTTTCAAGCATGGTGAACCCCATGTTGTCTTGGTCATTATGCTTGTACAGTTCCCAACAGTTAAGACATAAGAACTTTGATCTTTTGGAACTGCTTAGCTTTATCGGATCTGGTATTTCTTTAAGGCATATGCAACCATTCAAATTTATTGTATGAACTTTGTATGGAACTTTAGGCAATGATTCAAGCATCCTGCAATCCTCCAAGACAAGCATTTCAAGTCTAGAAAGTTTATTTATGCTTCTAGGCAGGCTAACAAAGTCATTCCCGCTAAGATCTAAGGACATCAATGAAGATAAACAACCAATATTTTCAGGAAGTGCCCCTTCTCTTAGATGGCAATCGCGTAAACTGAGTACTTCTAAACAACACAGATCCGACAAAGAAGGCGGCACAGCTATTTTTTCGCATCCATCCAAATATAACACTTTCAAATTCTTTAAAAGAGGAATGGATGCTGGCAGTTGTTTTATTGAAGTTCCACTTAAATCAAACTCATCCATACTTTCAACTTCCCCCAAATTCTTTGGTATATATTTAAGTCTAGAGCAGCCAGACAAATCAAGTTTTTTAAGTGATTTCAAACAACCTATGCCTTCTGGAATCCTTGTAAGGTTCTCACAGTTGTTCATGCTCAATAGACCTAAGCCAATCAAATGATGAATCGATGAAGATAGTTCTTTAATACCAGTCGAATCCAAACGAAGCACCATCAATTTGCTCATGTTTCCTACTATATCAGGAAACATCTCGAGTTTTGAGCAACCATCAATAATGAAAACTTGAAGTGATTCCATTTCAAGGTTGCATGGGAGAGTCCTAATACTTCTGCAATTCACAAGATTCACATATTCAAGCTTCTTGTGATGTCCAAGAGATGGATGGACCTCATACAAACTTGTACAACCTTCAAGAATCAGACGCTTGAGCTTTGGAATGCCAGTAAAATCTGGAGTCCTGACCACGCTTAGTGAGTTGCTGAGATCGATAATTTCCAATTTAAGTGCGCTCTGCAATCAGGTAGTGAGGGAAGATATATGGATATTACTATCATAAATATATAGGAAAATGACAAAAATAAATACTAAGGCCCTTAAATTAGTTGATCTCACCTTATGCCCATACCATAATTGCTCAACACAACTGTTAGGCATGTGAAGTTCAACTAGTTCATCCACTTGTAAACAAGCTGGCAATGATTTTGAAGGGTAAAAATGCCATTCAAGAAAATGTAACATATTGGAAAGATTTTGAGGTCCTTCAGAAAGCTGCACGTTGTTGATTTTAAGCAATCTTAGCCTGCTCATTTTAGAGAACACTTTCATATTCCATTGTGCCTCTGTTATTCCAGGCATGTCCAAGAAAATGGCTTCTATTTTTTCTTTTCGCTGTCAGCCAAAAGAAATATAAGTAAAAAACCAAATACTAAACAAAGAAGAAACATAAATTAAAATAAACTATATGAAATCTTATGGATAATGTTCTCTATCAGCTACTTACTGTGTTGTCCATAAGTGCAAGGCAAACATCCTTGTATGTCCACAATCTACTGCGCCTTCCAGGCTCTTTAGGGGATTCACAACGAACAATCTCCTTACCCATTATCTCTAATAAATTATGCATCCAGACTTTATCCCAAGAGACACTTATGAGAGATTTCTCAATAAGAACTTTAGTTCCAATAATTGCATCGAATCCATCAAGTATCCTTATTATTCGATCTTTTTTAAACCCCTTTAGGAAACAGGCAATGTCTAAAAATATTTTCTTCTCTAATTCATGAAGGCCATCAAAACTAATACGAAGCACATCAATAATTTTGTGGTCAGGAATCTTATTTAGTCTTTTAATCGCACTTCCCCATTCAAGGATACCTCTTCCATGCAAAAACGAACCTATAACTTCTAGAGCTAGTGGAAGGGCATTAGCATAACACACAACCTGCTTGGATAGTTCCATGAAATCTTCTGGAGGCTGGTAATTTTTGAAAGCTTTCTGGCTAAATAAGATAAGAGCATCATCATCATTCAATTTCTTAGCCTTATAAATTCTAGCATCATCATATCTAGTCAACACTCTTTCATTTCTGCTTGTTATGATAATTCTACTCCCTGGACCAAACCATCCACGCTCCGCAGCCAAGAATTCTAGTTGGTTTTGATCATCTACATCATCAAGGATAAGAAGAATCTTTTTAAGTCGCAACCTCCTCCTTATCATATCAATACCTCTAAAAGAATCCCATATAGTGGCACGTTCCATTAAGATTTCAGAAAGAAGTTGTTCCTGTAAGCGACGTGGTCCATCTTTCTCGGCAAAAACTTCTCTGACATTTGCTAAGAAACAGCTGCCTTCAAATTACCAATGAATCCTATCATATACTACCCTTGCAACAGTCGTCTTACCAATGCCACCCATTCCACAAACCCCTATGAAGATTGCTTCGCCAACTTCTTCACCTATATAACCATTTAATACCTCTAGACGAGAATCTATTCCAACTAGATTTTTGCTAATTGTTGGCATAGTGACGCTTAGTTTGTACCATATATATTCAGCAATGATTTTAATTGATTCCGACTCATTCCTGCATAAGAGGGGTAAAACATTGATCATGAATGTGGAAAAATCATTAGACCATCTTTGATAAAATAATGTATGGATAACTTAGCATCTAATAATTAGTATATTATTTTGATATTAACCATAGGTTTCACTTATTTATAATCGAAAAGAAATAAAGTCATGCTCGCACTTCCCACCAAGATAGATTGGCCACTGAAGGGAGACAATCATAGGTTACTTTCATTTAGGATTGAAACAGCACATGTAATAACAAACAATCTTTATCTGTGGATAGATAGCTTACCTATTTCGTACGTCCCAACCAGATAGATTAGCCACCGTAGCGAGACAATGTTTCCAGTTCCGGACCTTCTCCAAATTTTCCTCGAAATTTTGTTCATGCTCACCGAAGGCTTCCTCATATTTCCTTTTACGCTCGGCTACCTCTGAGGGGTCCACATCATAAAAAACTGGCAGAACAGTTTGCCCCATCTCTTTCATGCACTGAACAATCTTGACAAGTTCATCCAAGCACCATGGTGAAGAAGCGTAATCCCTTGAAAATACAACGACTGAAAACCTTGATTCCTCAATGGCCTTCCAGAGAGCAGGTTCGATGGTCTTTCCTCTCTGGAGCTCCCTATCATCCATGTATACGTCGATGCCTCTCTGAACCAGGTTAGAATATAGATGACTAGTAAAGTTGTTCCTGGTGTCTTTGCCTCTAAAACTAAGGAACACATCATATATATATTCTGGAGGAGAAGAAGAAGGAGACGAGGTTATTCCTTGCAGGCTGGTGGAAGCCATGAAAATCCCTGTAGCAATAAATTAGTACCGACCCCTTGATCTAGTAACAACTAGCTAGGTTGGTTCAGCAATTGCTTTCCAACTGCGCCTGTGTTTAGACATGAAACAGAAGGTGAGAGAAAGAAATTAATTTGGCAATTAAATCTACCAATTAGCAGTTTCAAGCTGGAAGATGTACAATTCTAGTTAGAAATCAGAAAACACCTACAAGTATTACCCGAATCTAGAGGAAACAAGCCGTGTGGTAAGTGTTGAATAAAGAGGCACAAGATCTAGTCAAGTCAATATTTCTTCTTCTTCTGGTATGCAGAAGAAGATATATAACTTTGCTCAATTTGGCGACGATTTAAAACTTTGCTCCTATGTTTAAACACGAAACAGAAGGTAAGAGCAGGAAATTAGAAATTTAAATCACTCAGTATCAATTTCGAGCTGGAACATTATAAATCAGTTTTCTTCTTCTTCTGGTATCTCACTAACCAACTCCCAAAGCCCTTTTCTTTTATTTCTTTTTTCCCAATGACAAGAAATTTTATCCGGTTCCTATGAGGTCAAGAACACGTACTGGTAAGTTTACTGGATTTTATCCAGCTGTGTGAAAGCTACATCGAACGCGCTTCGGACACCGTGTAATTTGAGGAGTTTTTCCAACCATTCGACTTCAAATTGTTCCGTGACATTAAAAGAGAGAGAGGAAAAAAGTACTTTAAAAAACTCTAAACGTAATATTAATTTGAAATAACAAAAAATATATTTTTGATATATAATTTTATTAATGTTTATTGTTTGTACTTTGCGGGGCATAATTGAATATGAAAGTAGAAATAAATTTTATTATTTTTGTGTAATAAATTAAGCAAGTTCAATTTTGGTGTAAGTACTGATATTAATTATATAATAATGCTTAATGTATTTATGTGTTTATATAGTTGTAAATGTAAAGTTATTAATAATAGAAAAATTATTGGTGCATATTAGAGAAGTTTATGAATTAATAAAAAAATAAATACCTTCGTAAAATCATATTCTATTTAAAAGCATGCCTACCAAAACATGAAACAGAAGGTGAGAGCAAGAAATTAATTTGGGAATTAAATCTACCAATTAACAGTTTCAAGCTGGAACATGTACAATTCTAGTTAGAAATCAGAAAACACCCACAAGTATTGCACGAATCTAGAGGAACAAGCCGTGTGGTAAGTGTTGAATAAAGAGGCACGAGATCTAGCCAAACCCAATATTTCTTCTCAATTTTGCTCCTGTGTTTAAACACGAAACAGAAGGTAAGAGCAGGAAATTAAAAATTTAAATCACTCAGTAGCAATTTCGAGATGGAGCATTATAGATTTTAGTTGGAAATCAGAAAAACACCCGTTAGTTGGAAATCAGAGAGCATTATAGATTTTAGTTAGCAATCTCGTGCCTCTTTAGTCCTTTAACTTTATTTGTTATACCCGTTCAGTCCCTCAATATTTTTTCAATTCAATTTTGGAAAAACAAAATATTTATTTTTTTAGTTTCTGGTTTGAGAAATTAGAGAGAGGAAATGTTGAATTTCAACGATTGAGAAAGAAAAGTATTATTGACATCAATTCTAACATTAAAACAGATTATCGATCTTTATGTCAAATAAATGATGGGAAGAATTTAACTTAAGTGTGTTTTTTTACCTTGAAAGTGACTAAAAAAACAAATATGAGCTTAAAAAGATTTTTAGTTTCGGGTTGATTTTGAGACAATTTTTTTTAGGCCATAAATAGATTTATCAAGGTGCTTGTATTGATTTTCCAAGTGTGTTGAATAAAAAATAGATTGAAAACAGGATTTTAGGTAAAAAAAAATTCTTGATTTTCAAGCCGCTACAATGTTATAATTTAGGTAAAGTCTTTAAAAACATATATAAAACTAGTGAGTATTTTTTGTTGAAGGTTGATTTTGGATTTTGGGATAATTTCTTTGATTTTTGAGGTCATTGATGTATTTATCAAGATTGGGTCCTACTTTTTTATTTCCCTATTTTTTTAAGGTAGATTTGTTTTTCAGATTGGGTCCTACTTTTTTTAATATCCTTTTTTTTTCTCTAGACTCTTTTAAAATTGATTTTTTTCAATTTAATTTTTTAACATTTTATTGTTTAGGAATTGAACTTTATAATTTTCCTTGATAGTGGTGATTTTATTCTCATGACCTGGATCTCAAAAGTTAACTTAGCTTAACATTATTTTATTTTAGGTCATTTTTTACACCAATTTTATTTTTCAATTTCATATATTAACAATGGATTGTTTCAAATTAGGTTTTATGATTTTTTTTTAATTTTATTTGAAAAAAGTTATCATAATCTCATAATTTAGGTTGCAACTTGGGCAAGTCAGCTCGAGTTGACACAACTCTTTTTTAGGTGGTGTTTATTAAAAATTTGAATATTTTTTTGGTTGCATCCTTCAATTTTAAGTTTTGTTTAGAATAGGCTTTATAATTTTTTTATGTTTGTCTTCTATTAAGTTATCTTGTTCTAATCACTTGCACAATGAATTTTTTTGTGTGAATTTACTTGGGTTTTTCTTCTTTTTTTTGTTGATTGACTTTTTCTTTGATTTCATCATTTTACATTAGGTTTATTAGAAAGTTGAGTTTGCAAAAAAAATTATTTGTTTTCTTTGACGTTATCTAAACATCACGACTAAAGTTGCGAATTTAACATGTTAACTTGGGTTGACTTAAGTTTTTTTTTTAATTTTATCATTCAACATTAAATTAATTTAATATTGAACTTCATGATTTTTATGGCAATAACTCTTTTTATGCAAGTCATCGTGATTATTTATTTTATTTAATATGGTGAGTTTACTATCATTGTCTTTTTTAATTAAATAATTGAATAAAACTAGCATATTAGACCTAGATGGGTCTATTTATTGAGTTATGATTTTTGTTACTTCGTTAAAATATGACATTGACGTATAAACATCTTTTTCATTATATTAAAAAATATTAATTTGGCATGCGCTTAGTGAAAGCACCAATCTAGATAACATAGGCTAAAAGAGAAGGGAAATTCAATATTCCCCTCCTCACAAAGTAATGTTGATTGAGACAATTTTTTTGTTCTTTTTAATTGATTTTTTTTTTATTTTATTATTCAACATTGATTGATTGAGATTTGATCTTTATAATTTTTTGTTCTTTTTCATTGAGATTGTGTCAATCTCATCACATAAATTTCCTATGAGATTGTCTCCACTCCTCACTCTAATTTTTTTTTTTTGTATGAGTTCATTATGGTTTCATGATTCAGTTTATGAATTCGATATGTTAATCTATGGTGATAAGTTGATCTAATATGTTATTGTCTCTATATTTAAAATAAAATACCATGTTTTTTTTTTTATATTATTCAAGTGATCTTTGAACTTGTCAAGTTGACTAAGTTATATCAAGTTAATATTTGCATAATCTAATTGTGTTTTTACTAGAAGATATATTCATAACATCTAAATAATTTTTATATATATATATTTTAAAAAATATATTTCTACCGCAGTTTATCATGTACAAAGAATCTAGTTTATGCTAATTCTTGATGTAGAATTTTTTTTTCCAGGAACTACTCTGAACAGTCCTTTTTAGATATGAATGTGTGTGTCTTCCAGTTAGCTAGTGCCTCAATTGTGATCACTTGGGTTTGACTTTTAAGATTGATTAGGATGCCCCTTCTCCCATGGATGGGTGCAGTTGACAGTGCAATGAGCATTTCATTACAGTATCAATTAACTGCGTGGATTCTGTGAAGGGAGGTTGGGAGCGTGAGTGGAACGTTTCGTGGATGGAAGGTGTATAGGTTTTACCTCGTTTTATCTTGTGATGCTTTGACAACGATGAATTCTACTTTGATTTCTTTGGCATCAAACACAAATGAATTGACACAGGCTCTCTCTTAGTAAGATTTAACTAACCCATGTCGTAAGCAATTCTCCAGATATGTATCATAATCTCTAGTCAATGAAGGATTAATTCGAAAAAAAATTGAAAACTACTCACCAATTATGTAGGTATTAGTCCTCACAAGAGGAGATCTATAGTAACTTCTCATTCATTGGCAGTTGCATCCTCGGATGGAGCACTTCCTCCATCTGCATATGAAGAAAGAGATGGTTGAGTTTCCTTGGCTCGCTGGGAGAAGATCAGACAGAGAAAAGCGATTCTCTAACACTACTAGTAATAGCTTTGAGTTACAGAATGATGATCACACATACCTTCACCATCTGCCGGGGCACAATGAGACTTCCGGTATCGTGTTTGCTGTTGTGTGGGCTGGAAAAAAGAAACAGAAAATACAAAAATAAGCACCCAGTAAAAAGATAGGCTAGCATTACAACAATAACACAGCCCCCAGCAGAAAAATACACATATTCCTCACACATAAATAAGAACTTGAGTGTGCAAAAACAAAAACCATTCAGGGTGTCTGCTGATCTGTCTTTTGTTAAATGGAGCTAGGCAAAAAATAGCAGGGAGGAAATCACAAGAATAGAAGGAGCCATTTATTCATGGTTCTTTCAAATTCACTTGCATTACATCCACATCATGCCTTGAAGGCAACATCTCTATTTATGGTTACGTTGCCTTTCACTTTATATTAAGGATTTAAGGATTTAAGGATTTAAGGTTCAAAGTCATCGAGGAACCTTTGCTAGGAGCAATAAGGATAAGACTTCAGAGCTGTTCATCAAAAATAATTAGGATAAATCAATCTTCTATCAGTGCAACTGTTTTCCTCAGCAAAATGGAAATCCTCCAAAATTGAGGTAACATCCTCCAACCGAAGTATATATAGTGCACTACCTCATCCAACTTCTGATCGTTTCCTAGTGATTTTAGATGGTGGCGATCTTAAAGGTTTGTATTTTAGATGGTGGCGATCTTAAAGAGGAACAAACCCCTTTTCCACTTTGAGGATATGTGGTTGAAAGTAGATTGTTTCTTTGATCAGGCCTTGATTCTGGAGCATATATAAAACTAATAAGAAATTAGATCCATAGAAAACTGAGGAAGGTTTTTTTTAGTTAAAACCATGAAAAAATTAAAAGCTTGATAAAGATGATTGGCTTCAATAAAAACTTCAACAAATATATTTGATGAGAATTACAAAATTGGTGAGGTTATTTTAGTGTATATAGCTTCAACGGTAAAATCAAACTCTATCTCTTTGTTTGGTAAACGTGGGTTCTCTTAAAGCAATATTAAGACAATGTTTGCTTTTGTCGTTGTATTGTGTTTTTTGTTTTTAATTTTTTGTTTGTTTTTAAATAGCTTTGATATGCTAATATAAAAAATAAATTTAAAAATAACAAATATTATTTTGATGTATTTTCAATCAAAATATACTTTATAAAACAACCTTTTTCTACCATGTCAAACCTTTTTTAAACAAATTAGTTGCTTCACCAAAACTAGTGTTAGAGGCAAAACCTCTTGCCGCTCCATGACCAAAATGCACTTTCACCTTCTCCCAAAACCTCTTGCCACCATGTCGCTATAGGCACGCCATTGCAGAGGCAGCCATGCCGCATAATGAGGCAAAGTTTGTCCATTGGGTTTTCCTTTACAAGGTTTTTAATGAGTCATAGTTTGTCCATTGGGTTTTCTCTTGTAAGGTGTTTAATGAGGCATAATTTTAAGTACATGGTCATTCAAGAGGAAGTATTATAACTCCATAATTATGTGTATTTAATATCAATGACAATCTATAATTATGTATATTGAATGTTCATGACTCTTAAAGTTAGTTTCTTGGATTTTCATGACTCTTAAAGTTAGTCTCTTGGATTTCCATGACTTTTGAGTTCATTTTTTTTTCCTATAAATAGATCAACTTATCCTGTATTCTTGGAACTTGAAAAAATAAAAATAAAATCATAATAAGAAAGGTATTTATCTCTTGTCTATTTTAAGTATAATTTGAATATCTACACTCGTATATGTTAATTGTTTCTTCTTTTTACAACATTGTTTTTTATATATGTTTTTTAAAATATTTTTTCATTTGTATTTTAATTAATACTTCTTCTATGAAAATATGTTCATTAAACACAACTAATTAAATAACTTCTGTTGCAATGTTAAATATATTAATTTACATCAATATTTTATTTTTTCTAGTTTTTTTTTTGTTATATTAACAATTTTTTATTTAGTTAGGTAAGTAATTATCAAATTATTTAATTACAAATATCATATTTAATGAAATAAATAAATTTATAACCGCGACTAAAATAACTAGTAGTTACTAAACCAGCTAAAAATATTGAGATTTTTCTTTTCAAAATTATTTTTTATACAACTTAATTTCATTTGATGTTTTTATCTGGATTTTTAATGATTCATATTTGAATCTTAAAAATAAAATAAAAAAACCGAGAGCTACAACGAAAATTTATATCTGAATACAAATTTTAAAATTATTATCGAAACTCAACCGAAAGCTGAATTTTTAATACTTGAACCCAATCCAATACTGAAACCGAAACACCTACACATTTTTCTTAAAAAAGAACTCAAATCTTAATGAGCTATTTTCACAATTAAAACCAAAGAAATTTATGGATGTATGGTTGTTGGCACAGCAGCTGGAGCAGCGAATCGAGATTCTGGAGCTGTTGGAACCTCTCGAGAGGCTGGAACCGCCGCCTCTGCTGGGGGAGCCTAATAGTTGTTGGAGCCTCTGTGTTGCTAAGAGTGAAAAGAAGAAGTCAGGAGTGTTGTGTGTGTGGTGTATAGATTGGAATAATTATAATTTATAAAAACTTTAAGGTTATTAATATATGTTGGAAACGGTTCAGTAGTGTCTCTTCAAACTCTACCCAAATATGGATAATTCTTTGTTTACCCATTTAGATTTGTTTAAGTGGTTATCTTTCATTCGGGTAAAAAAATCATAAAATAGAAAATAGATTTGTTCAATATTTTTTCCCATCCTCACGATACATGGAATCGATGATCTAAAATGCACAGATTTATTAACATTAAGTTCTGAAAACAACACCTTGTTTCAGCATTCCAGTTTCGTTGAGTTGAAGGGTGTGTACTGATATAAAATCACTTTTTAAAAAAAGTATTATTATTTTGATATATTTATAAATAAATTTTATTTAAAAAAAAAAAAAAAACATTTCAATGCATTCCCCACTAGTACTAAAAAAAACAAAGTAATGATCACCTTTTCAAATATTTTGGCCTAGATTTTTCATCATTCTCAACTCCAGTGAGAATATTCATCCACCTTTTCATCTTCGCATCGTCCCTGCAATTTTCTTCAACCTTATCAAAGACAATTGTGTACCTCCCTGTTTGATCATCTATCATTGATTGTTTGACATCATAAGAAACTGGAAAAACAATGTCCGATCTCGTCTCATCCATGAATCTGACCATCTTGACAAATTCGTCAAAGCACCAAGTTAAAGATGCACAATCTCTTGCAAATATAATAACTGATAGTCTTGATTCCTCGATGGCCTCTAAGAATTTTGATCTAATTGCCATTACTTTCTCTAGTTCCTTGTCGCCTGGGATAGTGCCTCTCAGGGTGGAGCTGTACTTAAATGGGTGAAAACATTACTACTGTCTGCACCTCTCATGACAGGGAAATGCATCCTTTGATCGTAATTAAGAGAGCATGGAACTTCTTCAGGAAAAGAACAATCACATAAAGAATAAGTTCGCAAGGGATCTTCATAAGAAGAAGATTGTGATGACTGAGGAGTATGCAGAGAATATAACAAAAAGACACCACAATTCTTCACCTTTACTCGCTCGAAGGAATGAAGCGACAACACAATGTTGCTAAACGATTCATGCTGCCATTCTTTAAGCTCTTTAAGGTAATCAAAAGATAGATAGAATAACCAAAGATGATCTGACAGAACTTGGATAGAGTTACAACGGGTAAGAAATCAAAGAAAAAAAAAGTCAACACAAAGTCAATGTTCCTGTTTTATTGAATTCAAACAGTTACTATTTAAGTTCAAATCTGGAATTGTGCCTAAATAAAGAACATTGAAGGATACTAAAGAACAACGAGAATGAGCAGAATTCAAGTATGAGGTTACTGTTATCCCTCTTCTTTATTTATAGTTAAACTTGAAGAGTTACATTCAAATAGGGTTTCCTAATTTGATTACAACTTCTTCTGTAAACTAAATAGGAAAATACTTGACTTCTAATGAAACTAGAAACTTGATCAACAAGGTGATCTTATTTAGGAAACATAATAATTGAAAGCTAGTCTGATTAACACTTATTGTAGACTTGGAATCAGTCTTCAATCTTCAACACTCCCCCGTGGTTCCAAGGCTACACATGTCAATCATCTCCCATAGCTCCTTAAACCTTTTTTTAGCTAAGGGTTTAGTGAATAAATCAGCTAATTGTTCCTTTGAAGGGCAGTACACCATTTCCAGTTCCCCTTCTTGCTGATATTGTCTTAGTGCATGATACTTGATATTCATGTCCTTTTTTTTGTCATGAAATACTGAATTCTTTGAGATTGCAATTGCTGATGTATTGTCACATAACAGAACCGTGGGATTTGGTTGCACATGACCTAGATCACACAACATTTTCCTTAGCCATATGAGTTGTTTTGCTCCTACATAAGCTGCAATGTATTCAACTTTAGCAATGAATGTGCAACAACAGATTGCTTCTTAGAATTCCAACAGAAAATTACTCCTCCGATAGACAAACAATATCCTGAGGTGCTTATCATCTCCTCACTTCCGCCCCAATCACTGTTTGTAAACCCAATTAATTTCATTGATTCAGATTTCTGGAAATGCATGCCAAATGACAGAGTACCCTTCAAGTATCTTAGCACATAATGAACTTGACTAGGATCTTGCATGAACCTAGAAAGGTAGTTCACAGCAAATACTATGTCAGGACGTGTGGCTGTGAGGTACATTAAACTACCAATTAGGCTTCTGTAGGTCCTGCCATCAGCTCTAGGTGCTCCATCATCTTTTGCCAGTTTCTGTCCCAGCACCATAAGTGTGCTAACTTGCTTACAATTCTCCATTGCAAATTTGCCCAACAATCTTGTAGTGAATCTTGTTTGACACAAGAAATATCCTTGTTTGGATTGAGTCACTTCCATACCTAGGAAGTAAGATAGTTGGCCTAGCTCATTCATTTTGAACATGCTCTTCATATTTGTTTTGAATTCTTCAACCATCTGCTCTTCATCCCCTGCAATTAATAAGTCATCTACATACAGTGATATGATGAGTGTATGTTTGTTAACATTCTCCACATATAGTGTCATTTCATTTAAGCTTCTCTCAAACCCCAAACTTATCAAATATTCATCTAGCCTGCAGTACCAGGCTCTAGGGGCCTGCTTAAGGCCATACAAGGCCCTTTTTAAGCAAATATACCTTGTCAGCATTCATCTCTCTTTCAAAACCATTAGGTTGTTCAATATAAACTTTTTCATTTAGCGCACCATTTAAAAATGCAGACTTGACATCTAGTTGGTAAATAAACCAACCACATTGAGCTGCCAAAGCTAATAATAATTTGATAGTATCAAGTCTGGATACAAGAGCAAAAGTTTCTGAGAAAGCAGTACCTGACTCTTGAGAATACCCTTTGGCCACAAGCCTTGCTTTGTGCTTTTTAACACTTCCATCTACATTCAATTTTACTTTAAAAATCCATTTTACACCTATTACCTTCTTGTGAATAGGTCTGTCCACCAACATCCATGTGTCATTTTTCTCTATCATCATGAGCTCCTCCCTCATTGCAGCTATCCACACTTGTGAATTGATTGCCTCCTCAAAATCAGATGGTTCTACTTCAGCAAGGTTGCACCTGCTATAAATGTCAGTGAGCAGCCTTGTTCCTCTCACTGGTACATCATCACTTTCATCATTGTCTTCAATTTTTGCTTCAATTTGATGTCCTGTCCCTTCTATTGAATTTGCTTCCCAATTCCATTTTGTATTCTCTGCAAATTTGACATCTCTAGCAATAACAACTTTGTTATTTTTAAGTTCATAAATTTTATAGCCCTTTGATTTTGAACTATAACCTATGAAAATGCCTACTTCAGCTTTTTAATCCAGTTTCTTCCTCTTTACTCCTGGTTGTAGAACATAGCAGAGACTAACAAAAATTTTGAGGTGATCAATACAAGGTTTAGTATCATACCAGAGTTCAAAAGGAGATTGATCACCTAATACTTTGGTAATCATTCGATTCAAGAGATAGGCAGCTGTGTTGACTCCCTCTGCCCAGAATTTCAAAGGTAACTTCTTCTCATACAATAGACAACTTGCCATTTCCATTAAGGTTCTATTTCTTCTTTCACTTACACCATTCTGTTGTGGTGTATAAGGGATAGTTAGCTGTTGTTTTATCCCTTCTTTTGCTAGAAAATCTTTGAATCTTTGTGAGGTGAACTCTCCCCCATTATCTGATCTCAGCACCTTCATTTTCTCTCTAGCTTCTACTTCAACAGCTGTCTTAAACTTTACAAATTCATAGAACACATCTATTTTTGTTTTTAAGAAGAATACCCAACAATACCTGTTCTAATCATCAATAAATAACAAAAAATACTTTGAACCATTCAATGATTCATTGTGCATTGGACCACACACATCAGTGTGTATCAGTTGTAGCTTAGATGATGATCTGAAAGTGTTTATAGGAAATGCAACTCTTGTTTGTTTCCCTAGTTGACATGCTTCACACACATCACTTTGAGCTTGTATACTAGGTAAACCATATGTAGTATGCAAATCGGCCATTCTCTTTAGTGCTGCATAGTTAACATGCCCTATTCTTTTGTGCCAAAGAATAGATTTACTCTCCTCACATGTGTTTGCATTCAAACACAATTTTTTCCAATCAATGCAAAAACTTCTATTCACCATTTTTACAGAAAGAAGCAACACACCATGCTTATCTTTAATTTCACATACTCCTCTATTAAAGAGTAATGAATAATCTTATTCAAGTAGTTTTTCCACACTAACTAAATTCTGACTTAGTTTAGGCACATATAACACATTGTTCAGAATTTTCATACCTGACATTGTTTCTACTTGAGTTGATCCTCTTCCTTCAACCTCCACAAAGTCTCCATTCCCAATTTTGACTTTAGATAAATAATTTTTATCTAAGTATTAGAACAAACTTCGATGAGCAGACATGTGATTTGTACAACCACTGTCAATGAGCCATGTTGATTTGTCTGCCTCTGCTTTGTTGTGCAGTCCATCTGTAATACACAAGCCATGAACAAGGTTTCTTCTTTGTCTTCAGCCTTGTCAGTTAGTTGTGCTTGTTTTACAGCCTCAATTCTGTTTTTGCAAAATTTTTGAACATGCCCGAATTGCTTACAGTTTCTGCACTGAATATTCGTGAGCCAACACCAGGCTTCAAGATGATTTGTTTTCTGATAGTATTTGCATGCAGGGAAGTGTTCTTTCTTCTCATTCCTTCTTGCATTGTTGTAATTGTTACTGGAATATTGTCTAGGCTGCTAGTTATTGAAGATTTTTTCTTTTCCCTTGTCTTTCCTGCTAACACAAGCTGGATTGGACTTGTAGGTAATCCTGTTTTGATTCTTCTGATTGAAGACAACAACTAGAGCTTCTTCATTTGATGCTTCCAATCTGTAGGACTGTCTTTGCTCCACAGCTTGTAGAGCATTGACAAGTTCTTGCAAGCTCATTTTAGTAAAGTCTTTGGAATCCTCTAATGAGCAAATCTTATGCTCAAACTTTTCAGGTAGGCTCACCACTACTTTCTCTACAATTTGAGATTCTGGAAATTCTTCTCCTAACAATCTCACTTGATTCACCAGCTTTGAGATGTGTGAGGAGAAATCTTTGATAGTTTCAGTCTCCTTCATCTTTAGTCCTTCGAATTGTCTCTTGAGATTCAGCACTTGCATCTTCCTTGACTTCTCATCCCCCTGAAACTCAGCCTTTAGTTTATCCCAGGCTTCCTTTGCTGATTTGCAGGCCATGACCCTTGTGAAGATCTCTTCACTCATTGCATTATGTAGGCATGAGAGTGCTTTAAATTTCTTGGCTTTCTCCTCATTAAAGAACTTTATTTATGCAATCGTGGGATTGTTTCCTAGTGGATTAGGTTGCCTGCCTTCCTCCACTATTTCCCACAAATCAAAAGCTCTCAAGTAGGTTTCAATATTGACAGCCCATACACCAAAGTTTTGACCAGTAAAAACTGGTGTTTTGGCTGGAAAAGAAGAAGAATCCATAGCACAATTAATTCCTAAAGCTCTCGTGTTTCACTCACCACCCTTAAAGAACAATACCTCACTTAATTCTCTCGTATTTCACTCGTTATTCCCTTTAAAGATCCAATTCTTGCTCTGATACCAATTGTAAGAAATCAAAGAAACAAAAGTCAACACAAAGTCAATGTTCCTGTTTTATTGAATTTCTGTTCGGATTCAAATCTGGAATTGTGCCGAAATAAAGAACATTGAAGGATACTAAAGAACAACAAGAATGAGCAGAATTAAAGTATGAGGTTACTGATATCCCTCTTCTTTATTTATAGTTAAACTTGAAGTGTTACACTCAAATAGGGTTTCGTAATTTGATTACAACTTCTTCTGTAAACTAAATAGGAAAATACTTGACTTCTAATGAAACTAGAAACTTGATCAAACAAGGTGATCTTATTTAGAAAACATAATAATTGAAAGCTAGTCTGATTTTAACACTTGTTATAGACTTGGAATCAGCCTTCAATCTTCAATCTTCAACACTCCCCTTTGGTTCCAAGGCTACACATGCCAATCATCTCCCGTAGCTTCTCAAACCTTTCTTTAGCTAAGGGTTTAGTGAATAAATCAGCTAATTGTTCCTTTGAGGGGCAGTACACCATTTCCAGTTCCCCTTCTTGCTGATATTGCCTTATTGCATGATACTTGATCTTCATGTGCTTTGTTTTGTCATGAAATACTGAATTCTTTGAGATTGCAATTGCTGATGTATTGTCACATAATAGAACCGTGGGATTTGGTTGCACATGACCTAGATCACACAATATTTTCCTTAACCATATGAGTTGTTTTGCTCCTACATAAGCTGCAATGTATTCAGCTTCAGCAGTGGAATGTGCAACAATAGATTGCTTCTTAGAATTCCAACAGAAAATTCCTCCTCCTATAGAAAAACAATATCCTGAGGTGCTTATCATCTCCTCACTTCCACCCCAATCACTATCTGTAAACCCAATTAATTTCATTGATTCAAATTTCTGGAAATGCATGCCAAATGACAGAGTACCCTTCAAGTATCTTAGCACTCTCTTGGCAGCAACATAATGAACTTGACTAGGATCTTGCATGAACCTAGAAAGGTAGTTCACAGCAAATACTATGTCAGGACGTGTGGCTGTGAGGTACATTAAACTACCAATTAGGCTTCTGTAGGTCCTGCCATCAGCTCTAGGTGCTCCATCATCTTTTGCCAGTTTCTGTCCCAGCACCATAGGTGTGCTAACTGGCTTACAATTCTCCATTGCAAATTTGCCCAACAATCTTGTAGTGAATCTTGTTTGACACAAGAAATATCCTTGTTTGGATTGAGTCACTTCCATACCTAGGAAGTAAGATAGTTGGCCTAGCTCATTCATTTTGAATATGCTCTTCATATTTGTTTTGAATTCTTCAACCATCTGCTCTTCATCCCCTGCAATTAATAAGTCATCTATATACACTGATATGATGAGTGTATGTTTGTTAACATTCTTCACATATAGTGTCGCTTCATTTAAGCTTCTCTCAAACCCCAAACTTATCAAATATTCCTCCAGCCTGCAGTACCAGGCTCTAGGGGCCTGCTTAAGGCCATACAAGCCTTTTTTTAGCAAATATACCTTGTCAGCATTCATCTCTCTTTCAAAACCATTAGGTTGTTCAATATAAAGTTTTTCATTTAGCGCACCATTTAAAAATGCAGACTTGACATCTAGTTGGTAAATAAACCAACCACATTGAGCTGCCAAAGCTAATAATAATTTGATAGTATCAAGTCTGGATACAGGAGCAAAAGTTTCTGAGAAATCAGTACCTCGCTCTTGAGAATACCCTTTGGCCACAAGCCTTGCTTTGTGCTTGTTAACACTTCCATCTACATTCAATTTTACTTTAACAATCCATTTTACACCTATTACCTTCTTGTGAATAGGTCTGTCCACCAACATCCATGTTTCATTTTTCTCTATCATCATGAGCTCCTCCCTCATTGCAGCTATCCACACTTGTGAATTGATTGCCTCCTCAAAATCAGATGGTTCTACTTCAGCAAGGTTGCACCTGCTATAAATGTCAGTGAGCAGCCTTGTTCCTCTCACTGGTACATCATCACTTTCATCATTGTCTTCAATTTCTGCTTCAATTTGAGGATCATCACTTTCATCATTGTCTTCAATTTCTGCTTCAATTTGAGGAGTATGCAGAGAATATAACAAAAAGACACCACAATTCTTCACTTTTACTCGCTCGGAGGAATGAAACGACAACTCAATGTTGCTAAATGATTCATGTTGCCATTCTTTAAGCTCTTTAAGGTAATCAAAAGATAGACAGAATAACCAAAGATGATCTGACAGAACTTGGATAGAGTTACAACTAATACCCATCGGCAAAGGATAATTCTCTTTTCCATTTGCCTTCAAATGACAAAAAAGAGAAGTACTTTCACCGGATGCACTGAATGTAACACATGCAACAAACCCCATGCTCCAACTAAGCACTTCCACGCTAATTGAAGATCCCTTCTTTTGATGGTTAAACCAGCCTGGAATTTCATTTACAGGAACAACGATACCAAATCCAGGTCTTGGATTAGACAAACCCTATGCCATGAAAAAACAAATTGTTAGATAGATAGAGGTAGAGGGAGAGAGATACAAAAAAGTTAGGGTATGATTAAGAGAAGACCTGAAGGTATCTTAAAAGCATAGTGAACACCATCCTGTCTTGGTCATTATGCCTGTACAATTCCCAGCAGTTAAGACATGAGAACTCTGATCTTTTGGAACTGCTTAACATTTTTGGATTTGGTATTTCTTTAAGGCGTATGCAACCATTCAAATTTACTGTTTGAACTTTTGATGGAACCTCGGGCAATGATTCAAGCATCCGACAATCCTCCAAGACAAGTATTTCAAGTCTAGAAAGTTTATTTATGCTTCTAGGCAGGCTAACAAAGTCATTCCCGCTAAGATCTAAGGACAACAATGAAGATAAGCAACCAATATTTTCAGTAAGTGCCCCTTCTCTTAGATGGCAAACGTGTAAACTGAGTACTTCTAAAGAGCACAGACTCGACAAAGAAGACGGCACAGCTATTCTTTCGCATCCATCCAAAGATAACACTTTAAGATTCTTTAAAAGAGAAATGGATGCTGGCAGTTGTTTTATTGAAGTTCCACTTAAATCAAACTCCTCCAAACTTTCAACCTCCCCCAAATTCTTTGGTATATGTTCAAGTCTCGAGCACCCAGATAGATCAAGTTTTTTAAGCGATTTCAAACAACTTATGCCTTCTGGAATCCTTGTAAGGTTCTTGCAGTTGTTCATGCTCAATAGACCTAAGCCAATCAAATGATGACTTGATGAAGATAGTTCTGTAATATCAGTCTCGTCCAAACGAAGCACCATCAATTTGTTCATGTTCCCTACTATATCTGGAAACTTTTGAAGTTTTGAGCAGCCATCAAGACTGAAAACTTCCAGTGATTCCATTTCAAGGTTGCTTGGGAGAGTCCTAATACTTCTGCAGTTCACAAGATTCACATATTGAAGCTTCTTGTGATGTCCAAGCGATGGGTGGACCTCATACAAACTTGTACAACCTTCAAGAATTAGACGCTTGAGATTTGGAATGCCATCAAAATCTGGAGTCCTGACCAGGCTTAGTGAGTTGCTGAGATCGATGATTTCCAAATTTACTGCCCTCTGCAATCAGGTAGGGGGAAGAAATATGGATATTACTATCATAAATATATAGGAAAACAATAAAAAGAAATATGAAGGCCCTTAAATTAGTTGATCTCACCTTCTGCCCATACCATAATTGCTCAATATTACTGTTAGGCATGTGAAGTTCAACTAGCTCATCCACATGTAAACAAGCTTGCAATGATTTTGAAGGGTAAAAATGCCATTCAAGAAATCGTAACTTATTGGAAAGATCTCTAGGTCCTTCAGAAAGCTGCACGTTGTTGATTTTGAGCAATCTTAGTTTGCTTATTTTAGAGAAGGCTTTCATGTTCCATTGTGCCTCTGTTATTCCAAGCATGTCCAAGAAAATAGCTTCTATTTTTTCTATTCCCTGTCAGCCAAAAGGGAATATAAGAAAAAAAAACAAATACTAAGCAGAGAAGAAGCATAAATTAAAATAAACTTTATGGAATCTTATGGATAATGTTCTATATCAGCTACTCACTGTGTTGTCCATCAGTGCAAGGCAAGCATCCTCATATGTCCACAATCTACTGCGCCTTCCAGGCTCTTCAGGGGATTCACAACGAACAATCTCCTTACCCATTATCTGTAATAAATTATGCATCCAGACTTGATCCCGAGAGACACTTATGAGAGATTTATCAATAAGAACTTGAGTTCCAATATTTGCATGGAATCCACAGCCGTTAAGTATCCTTATTATTCGATCTTTTTTAAACCCCTTCAGGAAACATGCAATGTCTAAAAATATTTTCTTCTCTAATTCATGGAGGCCATCAAAACTAATGCGAAGCACATCAATAATTTCATGGTTAGGAATATCATTTAGTCTATCAATTGCACTTCCCCAATCAAGGATACCTCTTCCATGCAAAAACGAACCTATAACTTCAAGAGCAAGAGGAAGGCCATTAGCATAACCCACAACCTGCTTGGATAGTTCCATGAAATCTTCTGCAGGCTGGTAATTTTTGAAAGCTTTTTGGATAAATAACATGAGGGCATCATCATCATTCAATTTCTCAACCTCATAAATTCTAGCATCATCATATCTAGTCAACACTTTTTTATCTCTACTTGTTATGATAATTCTGCTCCCTGAACCAAACCATCCACGCTCTGCAGCCAAGAATTCTAGTTGTTGTTGGTCATTTACATCATCAAGGATAAGAAGAATCTTTTTAAGTCGCAACCTCCTCCTTATCAAATCAATACCTCTAAAAGAATCCCATACAGTGGCACGTTCCATTAAGATTTCAGAAAGAAGTTGCTCCTGTAAACAACGTAATCCATCTTTCTCAGCAAAAACTTCTCTGACATTTGCTAAGAAGCAACTGCCTTCAAATTGCCAACGAATCCTATCATATACTACCCTTGCAACAGTAGTCTTACCAATGCCACCCATTCCACAAACCCCTATGAAGATTGCTTCGCCAACTTCTTCACCTATATAACCATTTAATACCTCTAAACGAGAATCTACTCCAACTAAACTTTTGCTAATTGTTGGCATAGTGATGCTTAGTTTGTAGAATATATGTTCAACAATGATTTGAATTGATACCGACTCATTCCTGCATATGATGGTGGAAAACATTAATCATGTTGTGTGCACAAATCAAATCAGATAGTGAAAATGGTAAAATAAACATTAGCATATTATAGCTCGAAAATGTATGGTTGTTAAACAAAAATTAATACATCAATATTTGAGAAAGATAGGGCCCTGATAATACATAGCTACAAGAACATAGAGAAAAAGGAAAGAGTACACTGAAAACATAACTAGAATTGTAATGATGCAAGAATGATCCGGACAATAGCTATCTTATTGCCTATTGAATCACAAAGTTACTAAAAAGCATGCATAAAAGAACAAAAGTTGGGAAATAAAATATCTAATAAGTTTGGTTTCAACAGACCAAAAGCCAAATGGAGTTCTATCATATTTCTTCTAGACTACTATGTTATTTTTTTAAAATTATTTTTAACAAACATTTTTAATTATCTTGTATAATAAACTTTCAAAAAACAACTCCAAATTTATTAATTTCCAAAGTTTTTTTAAAATATTTTTACTTATAATCATTTGCAACCATTTTATGCATATATACTAGCCATCTGATTTGCATTTCGTCGAGATTAGATAAATCTTTTCCAATAAAAAATAAATATGCAGATTTTTCCATCATGTTTTTTGAGATAAAAAATCATAATCATAAGAAAAAAACTTATGCATATATTTAATTAAATAAATTGATAGTCATATGTGTCAATAATATTAAAAAAATCATTAACGATAATTAAAAACTAAACTCAATAAAAATATAAAAGTTTATGCATGCAAATAATTAATTAAATTATAATTATTTGCGCCAATAAATGTAAAAAAGGCTTTAAGGATAAGTAAAGACTAAGATAACAAAAGTAGATTATTTGTAACAAATGATGAAATTGTATTTTAATAGTTTTATGTTATATATCTATATACATTTAAATTGAGGGGGGAAATGCATTAAACAATAACAAACAAAATAGCTTTGACATTTTGGCATAATATTCTATTCGGTTATAAACTTAACTAGGTTTAATAAGTTTTTTTTTTTCTTCAACTGATTTTTTTTTTTAAAAGCAAGCTCGACCTCCTATGCTTGTTTTTTAAGAGCAAATAAATTATCATTCGTCCTTATTTTTTAAAAAAAAAAATAGGTTAACGATATGTCGTCTTCCAACCGAGATTCCATCCATCAATATCATAGTTGAAAAATTGGGGTTGTGATTTTTTCCTATAAAACTTAATTTTTAAGTCATTTTAATTCAAAAACAGTTTACCAACACACTCAGAATATCTAAAACTCAATTCATCAACCCAAAAACTCAAAAGAGATCCAAAAATCTAAAATTAAAACTAGATTGAATTTGTCTTGCTCGACCTAAATCTATTTTTAAGGTAACATTGAGGCTTTAAACAAGCATCATCAAGATCCTCATATATGTAACCCAAGATGTAAACCCTAGGAAATAAGTGGAGGTTTAAATTATAAACTAAATAAATGAAGAAAATAAAAGTGGAGGAATCACCTTAAAATTTACATAAAATGAGAATTCAAAAATTTCAAATATAACATTTGAATAAAATATTTGAGATATCGTGATTTTTTAAAAACTCAGAATTAATTGGGGTTAGATTTAAAATCAAAAAAATGAATTAAAACAAAAAATAATAGATATATAATAAGTTGAGGGGTGAAATTGAAATAAATGTAAATAATTTGGGCTTTAATTATGAGAGGAAAAGATATTGTGATAAAAGTAAAATATTTAAAAGAAATGGGCATAGTGCATTTAAGAGAAATTGAGTAGTGTAAATACCCCTATCTTTTGCTCTTGATGTCGGAAGAAATGGTGTACAAAAAGGGAGATTTTGAAATTGTTTTTGGCAAATTAAGAAGAATTTCAAAGAAAAATAGAGATTAAGTGTTACCAAAAATTCATACATCAAAAGAGTTGAGGATTAGAAGTGTTATTGGAAGAAAAAATTGGATGTGAATGTTTGTATATTGAATGGATTGAGCATGAAAATAATGAGAACATTCTTATTTTCTCAAGGCCAGATGTTTTAGCCAAAATGTATAAAAAGAGGGAATATTGAAACTTCTACTTAGCTTGTTAATGTGTGTTCATGTGTTTTAAAGTGATGAAGAATGCATGTGGCAATAGCAAAGCATGAGGTAGAAGTATCTTGTTTGGAAATTTAATAAAATTTACAATTATGCTTTATATTGATCCTATAAAGGGAAATTGATGCAAATAGAGAAATTAAATTTTAAAAGATGTTTAAAGTAAAAAATTAAAGAAAAACGTGCTCCTATTTTATTTTAAAAGTCAAAATTAAAGAAAAACTAGTTTGATAATAGATCACATAAGAGTCGTTAAATAGTTATTTAATGGATCAGAAATATATACTAATAATTATTTTTCAAATTTAGATTTCATATTCTTGTTATATTGTGATTATTTTGATATTTAATCGCACATTTCAATTGAAAAACATTTTTAAAAAAATAGGTTCATTATGGAAACAATACAGGGTGGATTTGAGAATAAGAATATGTAGATGGATAATTTACCTATTCCGCACGTCCCAGCCTGATAAATTAGCCACCGTAGTGAGACAATCTTTCCAGCTCCGGAACTTCTCCAAATTTTCCTTGAAATTCTCTTCATGTTGAACGAAGGCTTTCTCATATCTCTTTCATGCACTGAACAATCTTGACAAGTTCATCCAAGCACCATGTTGAAGAAGCGTAATTTCTTGAAAATACAACGACTGAAAACCTTGATTCCTCGATGGCCTTCCAGAGAGCAGGTTCGATGGTCTTTCCTCTTTTGAGCTCCCTATCATCCATGTACACATCGATGCCTCTCTGAACCAGGTTAGAATATAGATGACTAGTAAAGTTGTTCCTGGTGTCTTGGCCTCTAAAACTAAGGAACACATCATATATATATTCTGGAGGAGAAGAAGAAGGAGACGAGGTTATTCCTTGCAGGCTGGTGGAAGCCATGAAAATCCCTGTAGCAATAAATTAGTACCGACCCCTTGATCTAGTATCAACTAGCTAGCTTGGTTCAGCAATTGCTTTCCACCTGCGCCTGTGTTTAAACATGAAACAGAAGGTGAGAGCAAGAAATTAATTTGGGAATTAAATCTACCAATTAACAGTTTCAAGCTGGAACATGTACAATTCCAGTTAGAAATCAGAAAACACCCACAAGTATTACACGAATCGAGACGAAACAAGCCGTGTGGTAAGTGTTGAATAAAGAGGCAAAAGATCTAGCCAAGCCCAATATTTCTTCTTCTTCTTTTTCTAGGCAGAAGACGATTTATAACTTTGCTCAATTTTGCTCCTGTGTTTAAACACGAAACAGAAGGTAAGAGCAGGAAATTAAAAATTTAAATCACTCAGTAGCAATTTCGAGCTGGAACATTATAGATTTTAGTAGGATATTTCTTCTTCTTCTTCTGGTATCTTACTAACCAGCTCCCAAAGCCCTTTTCTTTTCTTGTTTTCCCACTAACATTAAATTCTTCCCGGTTCCAATTCTGTATGAAAGCGACATCGAACGCGCTTCGGACACCGTGTAATTTGAGGAGCTTTTCCAACCATTCGACTTCAAATTGTCCTGTGACATTAAACGAGAGAAGAAAAAATAAAAAGAGGCACAAGATCTAGTCAAGCTCAATATTTAATTTCTCTTCATCTGGTACCTTAGTTCAAAGCCTTCATCGAATTTCTTCCGGTTTCTTTACATCAAAAACGCGTGGCGGTAAGTTTCCTGGATTTCTTAGGGTCTTTTTATTAAACTGCAGAGGAGAAAAATTAAAAGAAATGAAAGGGATACGAAACGAAACGAAACATTTTTTGACTTTTTATTATCTATTAAAAGAAAACACCACAAAATCTAGTGTTTTCATTGTAATTTAACATTAACATTAAAAAAACAATATTTTTTAACTCAATTTTATCACATATATTACATTTAAATTATTATTTTTACAAAGTTATTCCAAATTCATGATCAACCCAATTAGAGTTTTTTTCTTTGCATTTTCATATTTTATTTTATTTTATCTTTCAATATTGGGTTGATTGAGAATTAAACTTTGTGATTTATTTTTATTTGATTTTTATTAGATTATCATCATCTTATTACTTGGATCATTGGTATGGTAGATTAACTTCAGTCCACTCTGGCGTTTAAGGGTGCGTTTGGTATTGCTTTTGCTTTTGTTGTTGAGGTTTGAAAAAAGCAGTTTCAAGAAAAGCACTTTTGCTTCGGTTCAAAATAAGTTTTGAAGTGTTTGGTTAAAACTGCTTTTGAGTTTGAGATTAATGAAAAACAGTTTCATGTGTTTGGTTACCGAACTTTTCATACTGCTTTTAACTTGTGAAATTATTTTAAAGTGTGTGTGTGTGTGTGTGTGTGTGTGTGTGTGTGTATATATATATATATTGTTTTTTAAATATTTAATAATTATAATAATAAAAATATAATTAATAATTCAAGTAAATTAGACACTTGTTTTATTCTCCCATCAAACTACTTGTAATTTCATCACGAACTATAAATCCATATGTGAAGGTCTTTGCGATCTCGGAACAACATATAGTAAAATATCATCTAAAATAAAATTAGGATTGCGATACAAAAATTATATTGTGATCTCCTTCTAATATATTTATTTATTTAATTAATTAATTAATTTATAGATTATTTTAACACTTAATATATTTTAATATTAAAATATTGTTTTAATATATTTTTTATATTAAAAAAAATCTCCCCGTAACCCCCCTACCCACCTCATTCCTCTCTCCCCTGATACTCCACTCCTCTCTCATTCACATTACACAGACCAACTAATCCACCCCCCTCCCCTGGCTCTCCCTCTCGCGTGCGCCACCCACCTGATACTCCACTCCTCTCTGGCCCGCCCTCTCTAGCCCCTCTTATGGTGATTGGTTTGTATATTTTTTGATGGGTTTGTCTGTTCTCTCTCTTGCCCTCCCTCTCTCGCATGGGTTTGTATATTATTTGATGGGTTTGTCCTCTCTCTTGCCCCCCCTTCTCGCCCCCCGTGGTCATGGGTTTGTATATTATTTGATGATTTTGTGTTTTGAGTTATTATCGGGTTTGTATTATGAGGGACGGGGGAGAGACGCATGAAGGCAGCACATCATCTTTGCCTTTTTCTTGATAAGAATCGGTCACTGTAGTGGCTTAATGCCTGTGTTATGGAAACGCAAGAAAAGCATGAAAAACCTACTTCTCATAAACCATGGTTTCGGTGATTTTCTTGGTGGGTCCCACGTGAAGTAATCTGCTTTTAATACATTACCAAACAGCTTTTCCAGCTTTTCCACCTGCTTTTTTTCCAACCTGCGGTGAAACCACAGTACCAAACGGTCACTAAAACTCGTAATTTGTTTTTGTTTTTTTATATTGGGTTATCTTAGTCTCATAATTTAGATTAAATATTTATTAGGTTAACTTGGGTTGATTCGGATAATTGTTTTCTTTTTTTAATTGAATTTATTTTCTATGTTATCCTTCACATTGATTTGTTGAAAAATAGGCTTTAAATTGTGTTTTTATTTTTTTATGGCGTTATCATCATTCTATGACGTGACATGTGGATTGACATGTCAACCCGAGTTGATTTTCAGTATGTTGTTGCTTCAATATTTATTAAAACATCTCATCTTAAGAATTTTAACATATTTGATTTGACCTATAATGTAGCCCGAGATAATAATCTAGTATGTATTGCTTTTTCTCACATTTTATTATGGATTTACTTATCAACATTTTTAGTTTTTTTTTCCATTTTGTTCTCCAAACTTTTTTTTCCAAATTGCATCCATGTTAGGTTAAATTAAAGGATAATTGAATCAAATTTAATAACTAAGTATAAAATTAAAAGACATGTGACAGAAGTGTAAAAGGTGTCATAAATAGGCGAGGTTTAAAAATTATCACAAAAAGTTCACTTTAGTCCTTTAACTTTATTTGTTATACCCGTTCAGTCCCTCAATATTTTTTCAATTCAATTTTGGAAAAACAAAATATTTATTTTTTTAGTTTCTGGTTTGAGAAATTAGAGAGAGGAAATGTTGAATTTCAACGATTGAGAAAGAAAAGTATTATTGACATTAATTCTACCATTAAAACAGATTATCGATCTTGGTGTCAAATAAATGATGGGAAGAATTTAACTTAAGTGTGTTTTTTTACCTTGAAAGTGACTAAAAAAACAAATATGAGCTTAAAAAGATTTTTGGTTTCGGGTTGATTTTGAGACAATTTTTTGAGGCCATAAATAGATTTATCAAGGTGCTTGTATTGATTTTCCAAGTGTGTTGAATCAAAAATAGATTGAAAACAGGATTTTAGGTAAAAAATTCTGTCTTGATTTTCAAGCCGCTACAATGTTATAATTTAGGTAAAGTCCTTAAAAACATATATAAAACTAGTGAGTATTTTTTGTTGAAGGTTGATTTTGGATTTTGGGATAATTTCTTTGATTTTTGAGGTCATTGATGTATTTATCAAGATTGGGTCCTACTTTTTTATTTCTCTATTTTTTTAAGGTAGATTTTTTTTTCAGATTGGGTCCTACTTCTTTTAATATCCTTTTTTTTTCTCTAGACTCTTTTAAAATTGATTTTTTTCAATTTAATTTTTTAACATTTTATTGTTTAGGAATTGAACTTTATAATTTTCCTTGATAGTGGTGATTTTATTCTCATGACCTGGATCTCAAAAGTTAACTTAGCTTAACATTATTTTATTTTAGGTCATTTTTTACACCAATTTTATTTTTCAATTTCATATATTAACAATGGATTGTTTCAAATTAGGTTTTATGATTTTTTTTAATTTTATTTGAAAAAAGTTATCGTAATCTCATAATTTAGGTTGCAACTTGGGCAAGTCAGCTCGAGTTGACACAACTCTTTTTTGGGTGGTGTTTATTAAACATTTGAATATTTTTTTGGTTGCATCCTTCAATTTTAAGTTTTGTTTAGAATAGGCTTTATAATTTTTTTATGTTTGTCTTCTATTAAGTTATCTTGTTCTAATCACATGCACAATGAATTTTTTTGTGTGAATTTACTTGGGTTTTTCTTCTTCTTTTTTTTTTGTTGATTGACTTTTACTTTGATTTCATCATTTTACATTAGGTTTATTAGAAAGTTGAGTTTGCAAAAAAAATTATTTGTTTTCTATGACGTTATCCAATCATCACGACTAGAGTTGCGAATTTAACATGTTAACTTGGGTTGACTTAAGTTTTTTTTTTAATTTTATCATTCAACATTAAATTAATTTAATATTGAACTTCATGATTTTTATGGCAAGAACTCTTTTTATGCAAGTCATCGTGATTATTTATTTTATTTAATATGGTGAGTTTACTATCATTGTCTTTTTTAATTAAATAATTGAATAAAACTAGCATATTAGACCTAGATGGGTCTATTTATTGAGTTATGATTTTTGTTACTTCTTTAAAATATGACATTGACGTATAAACATCTTTTTCATTATATTAAAAAATATTAATTTGGCATGCGCTTAGTGAAAGCACCAATCTAGATAACATAGGCTAAAAGAGAAGGGAAATTCAATATTCCCCTCCTCACAAAGTAATGTTGATTGAGACAATTTTTTTGTTCTTTTTAATTGAATTTTTTTTATTTTATTATTCAACATTGATTGATTGAGATTTGATCTTTATAATTTTTTGTTCTTTTTCTATGAGATTGTGTCAATCTCATCACATAAATTTCCTATGAGATTGTCTCCCCTCCTCACTCTATTTTTTTTTTTGTATGAGTTCATTATGGTTTCATGATTCAGTTTATGAATTCGATATGTTAATCTATGGTGATAAGTTGATCTAATATGTTATTGTCTCTATATTTAAAATAAAATACCATGTTTTTTTCATATTATTCAAGTGATTTTTGAACTTGTCAAGTTGACTAAGTTATATCAAGTTAATATTTATATAATCTAATTGTGTTTTTACTAGAAGATATATTCATAACATCTAAATAATTTTTATATATATATTTTTAAAAAATTATTTCTACCGCAGTTTAGCATGTACAAAGAATCTAGTTTATGCTAATTCTTGATGTAGAATTTTTTTTTTTCCAGGAACTACTCTGAACTGTCCTTTTTAGATATGAATGTGTGTCTTCCAGTTAGTTAGTGCCTCAATTCTGTTTATGCGTTCTTTCAAGGGATTCACCAAGAGTTCCCCTCGTTTTACCTCGTTTTATCTTGTGATGCTTTGACAACGATGAATTCTACTTTGATTCCTTTGGCATCAAACACAAATGAATTGACACAGGCTCTCTCTTAGTAAGATTTAACTAACCCATGTCGTAAGCAATTCTCCAGATATGAATCATAATCTCTAGTCAATGAAGGATTAATTCGAAAAAAATTGACAATCTATATGAACAATTGGGTGAGGTAAGGCACATCACTTGGATATTATTGTAAATTAAATTATCGAAATCGATATCACTATAATTTAACATGTGAACTTGAAGTCAGATTACAGAGAATGCAATGACAGAATATCTATCTATCTATCTATCTAGCTCTGGTTTTACTATTCGAAAACTAATGAAATATTGCATGCAAAAAGACTTAGGCGGCGTTTCTCCAAGCTCAAAAATCTATGGTTATGTTAGCATTTGATGGTTGCAAGGCATCACATCATAGACAGAATTAGAGGCATACATCATGTTATCATCACCAAATAAATATTCTCACTATTAAAGCACCCATCCGACATCAAATAATCATGAAAATATAAAACAATATAAAAGATTCAAAATATGCCACCGACCACAAGGTGTTTAAGTCTTTTGGATGGAACAAGACAACTATCTAATTCAACATGTTACCAGAGGCCCAACAAAGATCTTGCGTCAACACATTGACACCCAAATTACTTAATTTAGAATTGGCACATGAGTACAGGAATGCTGAGAAACTTGAGAAAAGCTGGATATTAAATTTCAGATCCTTCAGTACAGCAAGTTCTTTTTTGGGTTTCTATTTTGGTCGGTAGATCTTCCATTGGAATGGTTATGCCACGGGCAGCGTTACCAGAAAATATCAGCTGCATTGTGTCATAGAAATTTTGTTTTAAGTCTGGCAATATTAAATAATGGTGCCTTTCAGTCCCATAATGTTCTACTACTGCTCTATTATAAGAAATAATCAAGTCACGATCATTAAGAATGCATGCTGGATTAAACAGAGTGATAATGGTTGGCTTTTTGAATTATGCGTCGTGAAGAATGGACCCTCTCCAACTTACAAAATGTTGTCTCTAGTTTCTTTTCAGAAATATCCAAACAACTTCACCAACTTTATGGTAGCAGATAGCTGAAAACTACTCACCAATTATGTAGGTATTAGTCCTCACAAGAGGAGATCTATAGTAACTTCTCATTCATTAGCAGTTGCATCCTCGGATGGAGCACTTCCTCCATCTGCATATGAAGAAAGAGATGGTTGAGTTTCCTTGGCTCCTTGGGAGAAGCTCAGACAGAGAAAAGCGATTCTCTAACACTGCTAGTAATAGCTTTGGGTTACAGAATGATGATCACGCATACCTTCACCATCTGCCGGGGCACAAGGAGACTTCCGGTATCGTGTTTGCTGTTGTGTGGGCTGGAAAAAAGAAACAGAAAATACAAAAATAAGCACCCAATAAAAAGATAGGCGAGCATTACAAAAATAACACAACCCCCAGCAGAAAAATATAAATATTCCTCACACATAAATAAAAACTTGACTGTGGAAAACCGAAAACCATTCAGGGTGTCTGCTGATCTGTCTTTTGTTAAATGGAGTTAGGCAAAAATAGCAGGGAGGAATCATTGATGCAAATCAGGAGGAAGATGCAAACGAGGGGATTGCAATTAATGCAAATCAGGAGGACAATGCAAATCACGAGGGAATCAACATGGATATTGTGGAGAATGAAGCAGAGCCAATTCTGGAAAAGAACCCGTAATCAACACAGCTACTGAAGTCTTGGAAATTCATTAAGTTTAGAATTCTAAATTATTCAAATCTCGCTGATTGCTCAGACCCGTTACTTCCCGAATTTATTTCCTTAATTTCCTAGTTTATTGCTTTCCTAGTTAGGATTGGAAAAAGTGTAAGAGTTTATGCTATTTAAGAAGAACAATGTAAGAGGACAAGACAGTTGATAATTTTCCAATTCAATAAATTCTGTTTTGAGTTTATTTCTGGTGCGATTCCGACAATTGCATTGCAAACGCCAGAACTTGACTTCTTTGAGATATTGAGGTTTGTAGTTCACGGCATCAATTTGGTATCAGAGCCCCAATTCACACCTATGCTTGTAACCCGCAGTGGCACTTCTTACGCCATGGCAACCACCCAAAATATGAACAACCCTCACCCAACCACCCAAAACCCAAACAACCCAGAACCAACCAATTACAACCCGAACAACCCTAACCCAAACAGCCAAAACCCAAGCAACACAAACCAAACCAACTCTAGCCATCAAAACACAAACACTCATCAACCAAATACCCGAGATTCAGACCAACCACAGCTGCATTATCAGGTTGACCAAATCACCACAGTCATGGCACAAATTATGCGTCGACTGGATGTCATGGAGGAACGCTGTGCTAGAGAGGGATATGGTCCTTCTGCTCAGCGAAGGCGCAGAGAAGTTCATACATGAAGGTTGCACGATGATGATGATGAGGATGCTTACCAGGACGAGGAAGGAAATCAGGAGTTTGAGGATCATGAACCTCGAACTAGGCCTCACAAACATAACATGAACAGAAAATATGAAAATCATGGTGCAGGCTATCAACCTCTCGATGAATTGACTAAAAGAATGAAGGTTGATGTACTAGATTTTTTTGGGAAGCTAGAGCCCAATGCTTTTGAAGACTGGTTAACAGCTATTGAAGATTATTTTGATTGGTTCTCTATTTCAGAGGATAGGAAGGTACTTTATGTTCGGATTAAGTTAAAAGGGCATGCACGAGCATGGTGGGGGAGTGTTGAAGAACAATTACGATGCACTAGACATCCAACAGTCGCAAATTGGGAAGAGATGAAAGAACGACTCAAAGAAAAATACTTGCCCATTGATTATGAGCAGATGATGTTTGAGGAGATGTTACAGCTTAGGTAGGGGACGCTGAATGTAGATCAATTTACAGATCGCTTTCATGAGTTGACTGTCCGCAGCAAGATCATGGAGACTAAACAACAAACCTTAGCCTGTTATCGCACTGGGTTAAGGGATGATTTACGTAGGGAGATGTGGACTGCTCAGTTGATCAATGTAGAAGAGGCATATCAATTGGCTCTTCGCAGTGAAAAACAAACAGGGCACACTGCCGGGAGGAGAATAACAATGACAGACATGAAACAAGAACATACTGCTGCAAGTAATTTCTAAAGGACACCAGTTCCACGGGAACAAGTTAGGAGTTGGGGCAGTGGAAATTCAAGGGGGATAAGGCCTACCAATGAGGGTCCCCAATGTTATAAGTGTAAAGGTTATGGCCACTATGCTATGGTATGCCCGACAAGGGACAAGAAGTTGGCCTTTACATGTGAAAAGGAGTTAGTTGTGATAGAAGGGGAAGAGGACACAGAAACAGAGGATCCTTGTGAAGATATTTGCAGTGAAGGGGAACATTTGGGTGCCTCAGATCTGCCCAGCTGCGTCCTCAACAGGGTGTTGACAGGATCAAGGAAAGAATTACAGGCCAATCCCGAGTGGCTACGCACCAATATCTTCCATACCCGAATGGAACATAATGGTCGAGAGTTGAACGTCATTATTGATAATGGAAGTGGCATGAATGTGATCTCTGAAACAGCCATCGAGCATTTGGGATTGAAGACAGAGAAGCATACCAATCCCTATAGAATTAAATGGGTTAATGACACTAATTCAATCCTTGTGAAGCAACGTTGCTTGATTAAATTCTTGTTGGGAAAAACTTATGTGGATGAAGCTTGGTGCGATGTAATTCCCATGACCATATGCCACATGTTATTGGGACGGCCTTGGCTTTACGATCGCAAGGTGCTTTATGACGGGTATGCCAACACATACTCCTTCAACTTTAAGGGAAAGAAGTTTGTTCTAAATCCCTTACATATCATCGAATTTGAGACTAAGCAGGAGGCTTGGCCAGTCTTGACAATGCGTCAATTCACCCAAGTTATGCATGAGGATAAGATGGTGCTTATGTTAGTCACACTGGAGACGAAGCAAGGTGACAGTAACTCACCAATGGAGCTGTCAGAATTGTTGAAGGAGTTTTAGGACATCATGCCAGCCGAGATGCCAAATCAGCTTCCTCCAATGAGAGAAATTCAACATGCTATTGAGAGACTCTTTATCAATAGAGAGAAATGCTCGTTCATGAAGGAGAGTGTCAAGTTCCTGGGGTTTATCATCTCCAGCCAAGGGGTCAAGGTTGACCCTGCCAAAGTTCATGTTGTCCAGACTTGGCCTACGCCCCAGAATTTTTCAGAAGTCAGGAGCTTTCACGGTTTGGCCACTTTCTACCGACAGTTTATTCGTAGTTTCATCACTATCATGGCCCCAATTACTGAGTGCCTCAAAGACAAAAAAAAATTATGTGGAGTGCAGCAGCAGACAAGGCTTTTCAGGAGATCAGAAGAGAATGGGACAGACACCAGTACTCAGATTACCAGGCTTCTCTAAAGTCTTCGAAGTAGCGTGTAATGCGTCCCATGTGGGGATTGGGGGTGTTTTGAGCCAAGGTCACCCCATTGCCTTTTTCAGTGAAAAGCTTAGTGAGACCCGCAGACGATATTCAGCTTATGATATGGAGTTTTACACCTTAATACAAATGTTGAAGCACTGGAGGCCCTACTTAATCCATAAGGAATTTATCCTTTATACTGACCATGATTCTTTGAAACACTTGAATTCTCAGAATAAGATGAATCCACGTTATGCTCGTTGGATGGATTATGTCCAACAATTCGACTTTGTTATTAAACACAAAGCAGGAGTGGAAAATAGGGTGGATGACGCCTTGAGCAGGAGACCTCACCTACTACAGATATCATCGGTGAAAGTTACCGAGTTCGAGAGTTTAAAAACAGAGTATACTATTGATGAAGATTTTGGCAAAATCTGGAGCAGTCTATCCACTCAGGAGCGACAAACTCAGAGCGATTACATGCTGCGTGAAGGGTTCTTATTCTTCAAGTCACGCCTATGTGTCCCACGTGGGTCCTTCCGAGAGTTCCTAATTTCAGAACTCCATGGCGGTGGCTTAGCTGGTCATTTCAGTTATGACAAGACCTATGCTATTGTAGCTGATCGATTCTATTAGCCGAAGCTGCGAAGAGATGTGCATACCGTGGTTGATAGATGCAGGAACTGTCAGATCAATAAAAGAACAAAGCATTAGGCGGGGCTTTATACACCATTGCCCATTCCAGACAAGCCATGGCAGCATGTGAGCATGGACTTTATCCTGGGACTGCCAAAGACCCATAGACAACACGATTCCATCATGGTAGTTGTTGCTACCCAATTTTTGACCCACTTATTTTTATGTTTCAGAAAAAAATAAAAAATATCAAAAAAGACAAAAATCCAAAAATATCTTGTTAGAGGGGCAAAATTGAATAAATTGAGAGTTTAACGGTCAATTGAGGGTCAAATTGCACAAATCGAAAACCAAGGACCAAATAGAAAAAGGTGCGCAAGCTGAAGGCTGCTTTTGAAATTTTGCGTATGACAAACTCTATAAATAGAGTTGTCCAGCCACAATTAAAGGGACCCAAAAAAAAATTAGACACACCCAAAACCCTAAACATAAAGAAAAAAACCTAAATTTTTGTTAAGGGCTGCAGCCGCCAGCCCTCTCCTTTGGCAGCTGCAGCCTCCCCCACAATTCCCTCTTCATTTTCCCTTCTCTCCTCCGACCAGCCACCTCAGCCATTACAGCCTCTGCCTCCTCCCTTTTCTTCTCCGACCAGTCCCCACGATCTCCCTCCCTTTCCTTTCATTCTCCTTTGTCCGGGCCAGCTAGCCACAACAGCTAGACCTCCTAGCCACAGCAGACCCACTCTCTCCCAGCTCTCCCTTGCCCAACCATACCCCCCAGTTGCCATATGAAACGGGGAAGAAGAGTTTAGTTTAAACCCGAATAAGAAAAAACAGATCCAGAGAAGAAAGGATTTGATTTTGAGATGTTTTTGCTTTGTTTCTGTTTGTGTTTGATTTGCAGGTAGCCTTTGAAGGCCATCGCCGGTGGGAGAGAGAAGGGAAGATCTGTGCAACCCCCAACAACCACCATCATCTTTGACCGGAGACAGCCTCTTCCCGTTCCACCTCCCTATAGCAGCCACATCTACTCAGCTACCACCCACAATGGCTCTTTCCCTCTCCCTCTCCCTCTCCCTCTCGGACAGTCATCTGAAGAATGGATAAGAGCAGATCTGGAGAAGAAGAGAAGAGCAGCCCAGCTGCTATTGATTGTGTGCCTTTGGGTTTTTCTTGTTTGGTTTTTGCAGGTCACTGGAAGGCCATCTCTGACGACGAAAATAAGAGGAGAGCAGAAGAAGAACGGGTCGAGAAGAAACAGATCTCCCATCTGAAGGAAGAATGAAATTGATCTTTGTGCTCGTTGCTTTGTCTTTTATTTTTGTTTTTTCAGGTCACTGTTGAAGTCACCATCGGCGAGAGGAGAAAAGAAAGAAGCAGATCTGCACCTCCTGCCTACCGTTCACCTGCGGTGGCGCGTGTCCATGCGTCGCCAGTCCTCCTACTGCCACTGTTCCAGAACTACCCCCTAAGGCCTTTTATGTAATTTTCCTTTTATGTATATGTGTTTATTTGAATTTTTGTTGTTGTTTAATTGTTATTTGTGAAATGTAATGAGAAAAAAATGAAAAAAGATAATGTGTGTGAGTTGTATTTTACTTATAAAAGGTTATGAAAAAGAAATGAAAAAGAAATATGTGTGTGTGTGTGTGTGTGCGTGTGTGTGTGCGTTGTGCAGTGTTGTGTTGTGTTTAATTTATTCAATTATTTATGTTGTTTTGTTAAGAAAAAAAATAATATAAAGTGAAATAAAAAAAATGTGTTTTCTTCGCATATAGCCAAAGCGTTTTCCGAAAATTTATCTTAGATTTAATAACAAGTTTATTAAATCTTGAAAATTTGGCTAATATTAAAATAAATCGCAAAAATTAATTCATGAGAATTAACGGTTGATTTTAGGTAGTAATTGATGGATTTACACGTAGGCTAACATTTACATATTCGGGAATAACCACCAAAATTGTAAGGATTATTCTAAGCGGTGGTCGATTTCTTTTATGGATCGATCAATCGCGAAATTAATTCATGAGGATTAATGGTTAATTTCAGGTGGTAAATGAAGAAACTACAAGTAGGCTAGCATTTGCATATCTAGAAATAATCAATAAAATTCACAGGATTATTTTGAGTGGTGACCGATTTTCTTTTCAAATCGGAACATTTTTATATGAATAAATACAACCCGTTGAAGCATTCAAAATCACATCAAGATAGACAATGCAGCTTACCTCAGGTAAGGCGTACTAGGAGTGCTAATATCTTTCCTTTACGCAACTAGTCCCGTACTTTTGAATCTCTGATCAGACCAGTGCAAATCGGGTTTTTCTAGCGACCCTCAACAGCCAGGTGGTGACTCCTCAATAACTCCATTGCGAGACAACAAAAAAGCCCTCCTCGGCGGGACGACGCGCAGCGACGTGCGACAGTAGTGGTGGATCGATTTTCCAAAATGTACCATTTCATTCCCTGTCACAAAACTTTTGACGCATCTAGGGTGGCAGCTTTGTTCGTTCAGGAAGTTGTCCGCTTGCATGGCATCCCAACTTCCATAGTCTCGGATAGAGATGTAAAACTTGTAAGCTATTTTTGGAAGACCTTATGGGCAAAGATGGGGACAAAATTGATGTTCTCTAGTGCCTTTCATCCCTAGACGGATGGCCAAACTGAGATGACGAACTGGAGTCTCGGCAACTTACTACGCTGCCTTGTGGAGGATCATGTTACAAGCTGGGATATGGTACTTCCTCATGCTGAATTTTCTTTTAATAATTCTATGAACAGGTCAATAGGTTGTGCCCCTTTTAAAGTTGTTTACAGTTTTCGCCCAAGCACTCCACTAAACATTAACTCACTGCCATTGCCACCACGACCAAGTGAGGCTACACTAGATTTTTCCAGCTATATGCAACATTTACATGAAGAATGCAAAAGACGCCTTACAATCAGCACTAACTCATATGCAGCAACAGCCAACTCTCATCGAAGGGATCGCCAATTTAACGAAGGGGATATGGTTCTTGTTCGTTTAATGATCCATAAAAATATATATAATACCATTTGTAAAATTTATTTATGATATATCTCTATCTAGCTTAAGTAGATCGTAACAATTCAGAACCCTCAATTTGTATTACCTTGGCCACATCACTTTTTCTATAATTCACTACATTAATCTTGTCTACATATATTATTGGAAGAAAAAAAATATCACTTTTTTCTAGATGGATAGAATTCTAATCCCTTGGTGTCCCGTAGGAATTATTATGCATAAAATAAATCCTCTCAGTGTTTTATCATAAATTATGAACTGCATAATCGATGCTAATTTTGCCCTTCAAAAAAAAATTGAGAAAATATTCAAGGATAAAATTGTGTTTTCATACTTTATTGTACAATATAGTTATCACCATGTCTTCGGAAGGAAAAAAAACAAGACACGAGCAAGTCCAACGCAAAATGCTATTTTAGAAAGCTAAATTGATAAAATAGTTTTTTGAATAGTATAATATAGATTTTTTGTTTATGTGTATTACAACGGTAAAAGTCATTTAGAAGAGCCATATATACAAACAATTGAAATATAATACAATAATAATTGAATAGTTGAAACACAATACAGTAACAATTGAACTAGTGAGATATCAACTGATAAACATTGATTTTAAACAATATATTACTCCAAAATATAGTAACAATTCAAATAAAATACAATAACAGTTAAAACACAATACAATAACAATTAACTAGTGAGATATCAACTGATAAATATTGATTTTAAGCAATATATTATTTCAAAATACAGTAACAAGTGAAATAAAATACAGTAACAGTTAAAACAAAATACAGTAACAGTTAGACTAGTGAGATATCAACAATACAATAACAGTTGAACTAGTGAGATATCAAGTGATAAATATTGATTTTAAACAATATATTACTTCAAAATACAGTAACAATTAAAATAAAATACAGTAACAATTAAAACAAAATGCAATAATAGTTGGACTAGTGAGATATCAACTGATAAATATTGATTTAGAGCTTTCATCAAATCAATTATTGAAGTTTTTGTGGATTAATATCAATTTTATAACACCATAAAATATTATCAATTAATAAAAAATTTCTTGTTCGGCTTCGATTTCCAACGGAAGCAATATTTCTGTTTTCTTTGTGTTTTAATTAGCTTGAATTGTATTTCGACGACAATATATATATTTTTTATGTTTTGGCTTTTCTTGTCAAGGCAGCTAGAAATAGCAGCTGAAAAGCAGAACAACCATTTTAGCTATTCAAATAGTTGTTCCGTTGGAAATGTTAAAATTAAATATAAAAGCTAAAAGTACAATTTTTTAGCTTTGCCTCTTCTGATACCTCTTATGTTGGACTTGCTCTTATTGTCTTTTTTTTTTAATTTTATATTTTTTCTTACAGTTTAAATAGTTATGACCATGTTATTTTTTTCCTTCGTATTTTTTTTATCTTGGTTTCTCTACAATTACCACGAGGGGTTGTTTTCTTAAATTTTTTAATAATTTTATTTCAGTTTGATTCTTCACTATTATATTAATTTTGAATAATTGGATTTTTATTTTTTTATATAGAATTATCTCAATCTGACATCTTGGGTCAAGAATTTAGTGGAATAATCTAATTTGATACAATGTTTTTTTCCTTTTATCTAATATTTTTCTATAATTTTAGGAATAGTTCATTTTTTTCATTTTATTTATACTTGTTACTTTTTTATTTACCCGTTTTATTAGATAATAGATATAGTTCATCCAATGACCTAAATCTCAATCTCTTTTACTTCTATAAATCAATCAAGTCTTTTCATCCCGATTAACTTAATATTTCAAATCTTATATTTTTTAAAAAAATTTAAAAATAATTACTTCTTCTGAGATTTGTTTTATTGTAATCTCCCACAACATAACACTGACTAAAATATTTTAGTATTTACTAAGACAAATCTCGACAAATGTAGACTAGGATTTTAATAAGTTTGATTTTTGCCATTTAAACATATAGGAAATAATACAGAGGTAAGGTACACATATTTTTTTTTTAATTTGATTTATAATTTTATATTAATCAAATAATGTTTTGAGATTGGAAATTATATATATATATATATATATATATATATATATATATATATATATATATATATAGATAGATAGATAGATAGATAGATAGATAGATAGATAGATATTAGGCTTGAGACTTGATTTGACTCTCAATTTTAATGTTTCTATTAATTAAATTTGTAATAGATTTTTGAACTTGACTACTTGCTGTAAATTCATCCTTGAACTTTTATTCTTTCAATTTTAGGTAGACTAAACCAATTCAAACCCCCTTTTCCATTGCTTCTTGAATTCTACCGTCAATTATGGCCCAAATTATCGGAACTCTATTTGTTTACTTGTGATACTTGATTTAACTTCAACCCCAACTATATATATATATATATATATATATATATATATATATATATATATATATATATATATATATATATCTTAAAATTAACTCCACCCTCGATGTAGCGTAGCATGTACAAATAATCTAGTTTATTCTAATTTTTGATGTGGAATTTTTTTTTCCAGGAACTACTCTGTGTTTTTATACTTTTAATATATGCATGTGTGTGTGTTTTAGTTAGTTATTGCCTCAAAATTAGGTTTGACATAATATATTAACTCCCTAATCATAAACTATTGCTTATGCTTAACAGTTAACCACCGGATGGCGCTGCTATGACAATAAAGTTCTTTTACAGAAAAGTACTTCAATTCATTAATAGTTTCTTCGTTAGTATTTTAATTACAGAAAATTATTAAATTTTTACCAACATTATGATAACTTGTAGAAACCAGGGAAAAAAAAAAGATATCAAGACGATCCAAGAGAATATACACTAGAATGTTACGTAAAGATAATCCACCTCAATTTCTTTGATATTCATCCGATTACAAGAACACAGATTGAACAGTTAATCCTAAATTGAACAGAAAATATATAAATGAAGCAATACAATTAACCCCATGCATTTTAATCCAAAAAATTTCATCATATAAAAAAATAAAATCAGGGTCCCTGACGATTGAGAGAAGAATCAACCCGTAGGCAACTTAGAGCGACACATGGGGCACGAAGTACTCCCCAATAACCAGTTGACAATGCAATGCGAATGATACACATGAGAGCAAGTTGTGGAAGCAGCTTCAGATCCAACAGAGAAATCTTGTAAGCAAATTGGACAACACAAGGCATTATTCGTACCACTAAATCTTAACTTTCTTGAGGCATGGAATTGGTGGTTTGCAAGCTTGTAAGACATGATTAAAAGGATTCTCCACAAAATCCCACGAGACCTCCTTATCTCCATCAACATGAATTCCAGTCATGACATTGAACAGCGCACACGAATTTATGGTCAGCTTCACAAGGCAATGAAGCAGCAACACGAGATAAGAATGAGCTCTTATTGTCGAAGATAACCTGATGCCTATGCTCCAAAGCAAATTCCCGTATGTGCGTTCTTTCAAGGGATTCAACAAGAGTTCCCCTCGATTTACCTGGAATGATTGCCAGGAGTTGACAGGTGACCCATCTTGTGATTCTTTGACAACGATGAATTCTACTGTGATTCCTTTGCCATCAAATTCAAATGACTTGACACAAATAAGAATACACAAAATTGATTATATTAATCTACAAATATATAATTAGTAGTTGGAAAAACCTCTTGGAATCTATGATCATAGAAACACCAAGATGCGAAAATAAAAATATATTGCTAACCTAGATAAAAAAAACTTGAGTCTAATTATCCCCAATCAAAACCATGAGAAAAAACAAGGACTCGTTAAAGCATGATAAAAATCTTTGATATGGTTTTTCCCTTATATATATATATAAAAATCTTGTACAAAGCATTTAGATACAAAGTAAGATTGAGCAAGATCTTTGCTCAGACTTACTTTGTAAATCTGCAATCCTTTTTCTTCAAAGAAGAATCTTGCAGTTGTTTGTCAATGCGACAGAATGAGACATGGTTTTGTAAATCATGTAGATGATATGTTTTTCCATGTATGAGAGCATTGATATGATATGTATGTATGGAACATGCTTTGATTAAGTTTAAATTCCTAATCTTAGATTGTTCTAGGAATGGAAATTTGAGCTTAACGCCATTAATTCTGGATGTAATGCAATCATGATGTACTTTATATGGAGTAAGCAAGTCAATGAATGGAGTGCCTAGAATTATGGTATGGTTTATGTCTTTTGTAACAACGAAAAATGATGTAACAGAAATGCCATTGTTCAACACAGAAGCCTGTGTTTTACCTGCAATGTCTAGCTTAGAGCTATTTGCAGCTGACAATTTCTCATTTGTTTTTTGTACAAGACGCTTTGGAACTACGCCTTCTTTAATGCAGTTTAAATCTGCACCAGTATCAAACAAGGCAATAGTATCTAATTTGTAATCATCAGAAAAAACTAATGATAATTTGACAATGTATTTTTTGGAAGAAATCTGAGATAACACATCTAAAAATGCAGTATCAATTTGTTCCAAATTTGTATCATGTAATGCATGAAGGTCAGGGTCTGTTGCTTCTTGTTCAGAATCAGAGTCTGACTGGTTTTCGACTTTGGAAAGGAGGTTTTGTAATATGGCAGAGTCTTTTTGTTGGGCTTGTTTGAGGGCTTGTAACTCTGTTTTGAGGGTTTTTATCTCAGAATGTAATTCTGGGATTGTAATGGAGGCTTTGGTTTTCTTTTTTCTTAAGATCTTTGTGAGATCATAAGTATTGGTACTAGTTGATGGTAACATAGTACGAGTTGGAGGGTTTGGGTTTACTGGAGGCTGTTCTGTTCTGTTGAAATTTTTTAACAGATTATCCAGGTAAACTCTTTGTAATTGAGGATCATCAAGACGCTTGATGGCCTCAAGGATGAACTCTTGGTCCTGGGTGAGGACACTAACTTCTTTGGAATTTGAAGTATCTGAGGTAGCACTGGAATCTGCTAGCTCATCAACTTGGAATTCTTCTTCAGAAATGCCTGAGGAAGAAGTGTCTGTATCTGAGGCTTCAAGATACAGATTTTGTATCATATTGATGGTATCTTCATCAATATTGAGCTCATGTAGTTTCTTCTGTACTTTGCAAAATGCAGCCGTATGACCTTTTTGGTTGCATTTATAACATGTAGCAGTTTTCCAATCAAAGGGTTTGTTCTTTGGCTGAAAACGATTCTTTGAGTGTTTAGTGAATTTTTTATAGGGTTTTTTGTAGTATGGTTGCTCGGGTTCTTTGGAGTGATATTTGGATTTGTAGTGTTTACGGTATTTTTGGGATGATCTTTTGTAGGGTGGTTTTGATTCATGGTGGTGTTTGGATTTTGAACAGTTTCCACTGCAGGATGGTTTGGAGGTGGAAATGTCAAACTGGTGACAAAATGAACCTAACTCTTGTTTGGTTCTCTTCATCTCCCACTTCAAATGCTTTTGTAGTTTAAGATCTTGGCAGATCTTAAGACCTTCTTTCTGAGTGAAGCTGACGAGTTCACCATAAGTAAGTTGGTCATATGGAATGAGCTTTGTACCAAAAGTATCCTTGATCTTGTTGCGGACCTTTTCTCCTAAGAGAATGGGCAGGCCTGCAAGGAACTTTTCTTTCCAGAATGGCTGGTTGGAATCTTCCCTTAGCATGACTCGGGTCATGAAGGTGTTTTTGTACCACTGAAAGTCACTAAGCTTTTTGCACCGAAGGTTGGACAGAAGCTCAGCATTTTTGTCTTTCAGGTGGGAAGGATCTCCGATGAAATGTAAGGAGATTGTGAGGATCAGGCATGAGACTGCATCTTGGACTGTGTTTCCAGATGAGTCTAAGACAGGTGTCTTATCTTCATACTGCTGGATTGCATTAAGGATATGAAGATGATCTGCTTCTGTGAGATGATAATCCCACCATCCTTTTAACTGGCCAGAAAAACCAGCGATAAGGAGTTCAGCAATTGCTCTGTCAGGAGTGCCTGTCTGAGTTTTGTAAGCATTGGCTGCCATAGTCATCTGTTGTAGAGTGTTCAGAATATTGTATTCTGACATTCCATCTATGTTCCATTCATAGAGAGATGACGCATTGTATTTGTGTTGGTTAAGGATGTTTGGCTCGGAAGATATGGTGATATCTGGAGCTAAGGTTGTCTTTGGTGGTTGCCATGTTAATCTGTTGATTTCAGGCTGGGAACTTTGGAAAGCATTTTCTTCATCAGAAGAAGATTGCTCAAGGTTATTTTGGAGGGTATTCACATTGGTTTCAGATGTGGATACTTGGGGTGTTTCTTGAACGGTTAAGGATGGACCGTCAAGGTTTTGTAGTTGTGTCTGGACTTGTTTCAGGAAATCTGTTTGGTTTTCCCTGATCTGTAAAAGGCTTGTCTTTGTAACCTGGAAGGGTTTAAAGACTGGGTTCTTCAGTTTAGGTTCTGCTGAAGGTTTTGTAATGGTGGTGCCAGCTGTACTAGTACTGGCTCGTTGGAGGTGTTTCTCAACACGTGTGAGCTGTCTGCTCAAAGTGCCAAGGTTTGTATTGGTGAAGTTGTTTTGTAGGATGATATTTTTGGTATTTGTAAGGGTATCATCACTGGGTAATTTGTAGGGTGTTGCTTCCACTGGTTGGTTTTGGTGTTCTAGGTGGAGGTTTCTTAGGGGTGGATGATCAGACTCAATTGTCTGGCCACTGGAGAGGTTCCAAGTAGAAACTTTGGATCTTGTTGTAACTGGACATGCATGCTTTGCAGATGTAAATGGATATGCAATGTTATAAACTGATGCATAATGTAATTCGAACCAATCAAAGAAAAGCATGTTAGATTGATGCAATGTGATGTAAGCATAAAATTCAATTTGTATTTTACTCCTTTCAGAAGTAAAAGTTTTGAAAACCAATTTCTTCTCACAGTGTTCTGGTCACTGAAGAAATCTGCTTTGAAAAATGATTTGTCAAGAACAAAATTCTCCGAAGTAAGGGTCAACAGCTCATTGTTGGGCATGGCTGAAGAGGTTATACTGGTTGGAGATCCTGGTAAGGATTGTTCTTCTTCAGGAATATAGACTGGGGTAGGTATATTTATAGTGTAGTCTGCTTGATGTAAGTTTGTAGAAGAATTTTTAACTCAAGCTTGCTATGGTATCAGAGCCTAGAGTTACAAGAATTTTTAGAGAGAGAAGAGA